>CM053032.1:165950023-166046082 GCA_028564925.1 Lithobates sylvaticus
AACCTTGCTAGATAGACACAAGCGTAACATTGACCACAGGACAAATAATACAGGAGCAGTTTTCACTAGCACAGGAGCTCACACACAGTAATAATAACCTGACAGAGTTTCTAGTGCCCCATTTTACAGAAAAGTGTTTTGCTAAAGTCGGTATCTCCATTAAAGATATTACCTATTACTTTCTGTCCTTACCGGAAATGAGAGAAAATCTACCCATTGTGGACAAATGCCTCCAGTAAAACCTAACAAAAGCTCTATACCTTTCCCACTCTGTCCAAAACGAAAAAAAATGTTTGCCTGAAGTTGGGCTTAAACATTAAACATTTGTTGTTGGAATTCCTTTCTAGCTTTATTGTTGCAGTATTTACATTGTTGCAGTATTGCTATTAGTAACATACCGATTGCTTATACCAGTTGCCTGAAATTGCTGTTTTTTACCTTGGTGGACTTTGGCCTTAACATATTAAATTTGTCTGTGTTACCCATAGTAACAACTCGTATTAACTGCCAGTAAATTGTTGATCCAGGGGATACCTGATTGTTGTAATGCCACTTACACACAATTTTTCCAACGGAAAAGGTTTCTATCGGAAATTCCGATCGTCTGTAGCAATTCCGACGCGCAAAATTCCTACGCATGTTCGGAAAGAATTAGACGCATGCTCGGAAGCATTGAACATCATTTTTTCCTCGCTCGTCGTAGTGTTGTACGTCACCACGTTCTTGACAGTTGGAATTTGGTGTGACCGTGTGTAGGCAAGACAGTTTGAGCGGAATTCCGTCGGAATTCCATCGGGAAAAGCATCAGAGCCTTTTCCAATGGAAATTCCGATCGTGTGTACGCTGCTTGAGGGTTTATGAAGGATTTTTTCCCTGTTGGAACATATTGGATAATGCTTTATATGGATTGTATGCTTTCCTCTGGATAAACTATGTGGTGCAGGTTTTCAGTATATGTATACATTTTTCTTCTGATTTAACTCGATGGGCATGTGTCTATTTTTTCAGTTTGACTAATTACACCAAATTGCCAAAGGTATTGGGACGCCTGCCTTTACACGCACGTGAACTTTAATTGCATTCCAGTCTTAGCCTGTAGGGTTCAATATTGAGTTGGCCCATTCTCTGCAGCTATAGCAGCTTCAACTCTTCTGGGAAGGTTGTCCACAAGGTTTAGGAGAGTGTCTATGGGAATGTTAGACCATTCTTCCAGAAGAGCATTTGTGAGGTCAGACACTGATGTTAGACGAGAAGTCGCAGTCTCCGCTCTAATTCATCCCAAAGGTGTTCTATCGGGTTGAGGTCAGGACTCTATGCAGGCCAGTCAAGTCCTTCTACCCCAAACTCACTCATCCATGTCTTTATGGAACAGGTTTTATTCTGTCCTTATTTAGAGCAGCTGATGGGGAATTTATTAATCAAGCTGCAATATTGTAATAAATCTGCCTCATAAACTGTCTCATTGCTCCCGTTTAGCATCGCCTAGCTGTGCAACAGAATTGATAAATGTCCCCCCTGAGTATTAAAAAAAAAAAATGTATTCGTACTTCAAAAAAATTTGAGGAAACACTAGCTGTATTTTGTCAGCCAAGGAAAATACAACCTTCATGTTTATAAACTGCCCACTGCAAAGACTATTATCGCTCCTTTTGAAATGACTAGACATACTTATAAGGGAAACCCTTTTCTATAAATCACACGACTGGTAACAAATCTGAATTCTTAAAGGAAACAGATCCCTGTGAATATTTTTCTTATTTAATTTTGCTGTGGGAAAATGGTATCAGCATAATGGAAACAGGTCACAACCTCTTATTTCCTACAGGAAATTCCAAATATTCCTCCTAGACAAAGGTCTGGAAGTGGAGAGGATGTAAAGAGCATTTTTGAATCCTCAGGAAAAGGTGACTTCATCCCATCATTCTCAGACGTGGCATGATGTGAGGGCGAGCCTGTCAGTTATAGCCTACCTTCCCTACCCTCCGAAGCTTAGTCAGCTTCCTCTAGGAACCTTCACAATCGTGTTTAAAGATAGCATTATCAGTGACGTTTTGTCAGCTGAGCACACAAATCTAAGGACCCGATCACACCATATGCTTTGGGCTGAGTTTGACAGCCATGCCCAATGCACATTCCCAAGCAAAGACAAGACCATTTGCCTTATGTCCTGTTAGTTCAGTTCAGCCCACTGCGCAGAAAAAATAGGACATGCTATATTCTTTGCAGCACAGCATGTTGCAATGTACCACATTACAACCCACTGCAGTGAATATAAGAATAAATATTAATTTTAAAATGTCACCTTGTTACATTTCAATAAAGTTGAAAAAAAATAAAAACATAAACATTGTAATGTTACATTTAGCACTTATCGGCACTGCTCTTTTCACAGTGAGTGTACACAATGGCTACTGGTGTGAACAAGCCCTATATGAAAATAATACAATACAAAACTAATTATCCAATTGACCTCTGGAAGATTTACTACCCTTTGTGGCCAAGCCATTTTTTGCGTTACATCACTGTGTTACTTTAACTGACAATTTCTTTGGTCATTTTTTTTCCCAACAAATAGAATTTTTTTTTGGTGGTATTTTATCATCACTAATGCCGCGTACACACAATCAGAAATGCCGCCAGCAAAACTGCGATTAGAACTTTGTCGGAAAATGCGACTGTGTGTATGCTCTTTTGGTCTTTTGCCGGTGGAATTCCAGCCAGCAAAAGATTTGAGAGCATGTTCTCTATTTTTCGGTCGGGAAAAGTTCCTATCCGAAAATGCAATCGTCTGTATGCAATTCGGACACGCAAAAAAAAAAAATCACACATGCTAGGAAACAATTCGACGCATTCTCTGAAGCATTAAACTTAATTTTCTCGGCTCGTCATAGTGTTGTACGTCACCGTGTTCTTGACGGTCGTTCTTATGTGACCGTGTGTATGCAAGTGGGACCACCCAAGGTTTTTCGGACGGAAATTCCGCTCGTGTGTACGCGGCATTAGTTTAGTTTTTGTGCTGTAAACAAAAAAAAATGTTTTACTTTCTCCCATAAAACATAGCCAATAAAAACATTTTAAAAAACAAATTTCTTCATAAATGTAGGCCAATATGTATTCTGCTACATATTTTGGGGTTTAAAAATCTCAGTAAGCATATATTGATTGGTTTGCGCAAAGGTTATAGGGTCTACAAACTATGGTATACATACTGGAGTTTTTATTTTTATTTTTTTTTTATATTGAAAATGGCAGCCATCAGCGACTTATAGCGGGACTGCGATATTGCAGCAGACCATAACTAAACCTTTTGACACTTTGTGGGAACCAGTGACACTAATACAGTGATCAGTGCTAAAAATATGCACTGTCACCGTACTAATGACTGGGAAGGGGTAAAACACCTAGGGCGATCAAAGGGTTAACTGTGTGCCTAGCCAGTGTTTTTGTGTAAACTGTGTGAGGTGCTTTTGCTAAGGTAAGTAATAGATTTTATTCCCTGCTTTACAGAGAAACAAAATCCATCACTTTCCCCCTGTCAGAATGGAGCTGTGCCTTGTTTACATGGGCAGAGCTCCATTCTGCGTCTCTGCCCGACGATCGATGGGTGCCGGCGGACATCCATTGCCCGGGACCAGCAGATTAGCTTCTGCTGTGAGTAAGCACCCCTATGCAGTTTGTCAAATCTGTCAATGTAACTCTTGCTGGATAGCTTGGCCAGCAAGCTTGGACAGTCTGACCAGTTATATTCAATCAGTTTTTGGTGCTGGCCCCCACAGACTCACTGAAATATCAATCAAGCACCACTCATCTGCTAGGTTGACTGTGTCATTCAATCCACTTCCTCTGAGCCCAAGGTGCCATGGCTCGATCCTGTACCCTGGACTCAAAAAATAATGCTGAAGAGAGCTGGGCCTCATTATTACATGGTGCCATTTTCTGCAGCATTTGGGCTTTACTCACTGCTGAAGGTAGAAAAGAGTGAAAGGGACCTGTGCTGTCATCGGGCCAACATATAATATTTTTTTTTTTAGGTTACAGTGGTCTTCAAAGAAGCATACACAAATAAAAAGTATAAAAAATAAATCTCTTCATCTAGCTAAAAGGTTAAAAAAAAGATGTCCTTTCACACTGGGGTGTTTTTCAGGCGCCTGAAAAAAGCGGGTCCTTTCACTCCAGTGTTAAAATTGTAGTTGCTTTTCAGCAAACGTTAGGATGGTGGATGTGCTGAAAGAGCTTTCCATAGTGCCTAAACCTGAACTGCAGGCTGACCAAAATATTAAAATCTATCTGCCCCCCTACGTATATAAATTTCAATGTAACGTCATCATGTACAATGTAGGACCATCAGTGAGTTAATATCCTAACCTAAAGTGGTATTAAACCCAAAAGCAAACATTTATTATATTGCAGCTTAGCAATTCTTAGATGTGGTGTCTGCATTTGTTTTCTTTTTAGGCGTTCTTTCTTCTATTCTCACCTGGCGATCTGGCCATTAAGTCCATTGATTTTCAAAAGAACAAGCTCTCTTGCAGATTGTATCAGTTACAGGGATGAGACTAACCAATTATCAGTGACAGGGGTGCTTACAATGATCCACCTTTATTTATGTAAAACCTTTATACCAAAAGGAAAAAAAAAAAAACAGTTTGCTGTAACTGCTTTTAAAGTATTAGCTGAAGTTTGGCTCCAATTTGTTAGTGTGTCTAAATCTGCTAGTACATCTAACACTCCCCTCCCCCAGATGAACAATGCTGCTGTTCAAATGTACCCCCTGTGCACCTTCATCCAGACTGGAGGCACTCTAATGCTGAGTACACACGATCGGAAATTCGGCCAGCAAAAGACTGATGAGAGCTTTTGATCCGAAAATGCGACCGTGTGTATGCTCAATCGGACTTTTGCTGGCCGAATTCCAGCCAGCAAAAGATTGAGAGCATGTTCTCAATTTTTTCGGTCAGGAAAAAGTCCTGATTGGAAATTCTGATCGTCTGTAGCAATTCCGACGCGCAAAATTCCTACGCATGCTCGGAAGCATTGAACTTAATTTTCTCAGCTCGTCGTAGTGTTGTACGTCACCGCGTTCTTGATGGTCGAAAGTTCAGCAAACTTTTGTGTGTATGCAAGCCAAGCTTGAGCGGAATTCCGCTCGTGTATACGGGGCATTAGAGCAGGAATGGCACAGGAAACAGAGTGGATAAAAATCAATGATTTAAATTTTTTTCATAAAAATCTGATTATCGATTTAAGATACATTAAAAATTTAGTTTATTCAACATTAAATGGAGCTTAGTGATGTAGCAGGAGGCTGTATGTTTTGCAATATTTCAATTTTTGGTAAACTCATTCAATGAATCCAAGCTCTACAAGCTGAGATAACATGCACTGCATTGATGCATTCACACAATGTCACAGTAACCATGAGATAAAACAAAATTCAGGAAAAATCCTTTATCCCATTGTTTTGCAAATCTATGTACACTAAAAACTGTATGATTGAATCGGTTCTAATATCGCTGTTTTACTAACCTGACAGCTTATTATTCTAAATAGGAAACCTTCATTTGGTTTGCAAATATTAAAGATTCTAAATACCAGCAAGAATAAGTCCTTACATTTAAAGAGCACCTGTCATTTAAGATCCATCAGGGCAGTGCCAGTTAGTGGGCATCCACTCACCTGCTGCTGCCATGTCCCTCACCTTGTTGTGTCACTGCTGCATCACCGGCTATCCCATTAAAGTGAATGGAACTGTCGGTGAGTCAACAGCGGGTCAGAGGAGCAGCCGCTGCGGGACAGAGATGACAGTTGCTCTTACAGTTGATTTAAATCGAGTTGATTCAAATCAAGCCTTTTTACTAGTGATTTCAATCATGATTTTAATCAAATCCATCCTGCACAGGAATGCATTGCGAGTTCCTGTGAGATTTTGATGTGGTGCAGTGCGGTGTGACTTGAACCCATTCATTCGGAATGGGCTGAATCGCATTTGACCACACCAAAAATAATGCATGCACTACTTTAAAAATTGCACTGCAACTGGATGTCATGGTACTTCTGTCCCATGCTATCCGGTGCAGGCAAACACACTGCATTTGGGGTGTTGTTAACATTGGCACCCGCTGTAGATGACAACTGCAGTGCGTTCTGAATGTGGTGCAGGAAATGTGCATGGAACCCGGGTTTCCCACACCGTGTTCTGGTGTGAACGGTCACTAATACAGAAGCTGTGTTACTGGCTAAATCACCATTTGAAAAGAGAGGGGGGAAAACCTAAAAAAAGCAAATGAATGCAGCCACCGCATCTAATGGTTGGTAACAAACAGGAAGCAGGCGCCTCTTAAGCTGGCTATACACCTATAGATTATCTGCAGATTTTCTATGGTTAGATGGAAAAAGTGCAACAGATTTCTCCGTGTTTACTAAACTGTGTGGATGGAGGAATCTACCACTTTTTCCATCTAACCATAGAAAATCTGCAGATAACCTATAGGTGTATGGCCAGCGTTAGTTAAGACTGTATAGTTTTAATAGACAAAGTGCATTAAAAACACACATTTAGGTTTCATTACTCAGACACAGGTTAGTCCGGTTACACCAATCTCCGTCAGCAGAGGGGGGTCACTTCCTGTGAATCCTTCTCATGGCTGGCGTCCTGACCAGCAGGAATCTTCCAGCATGTGTGCAGAGTCCAAAGCGAGGCTTGGAGAGTAAGGATGGGCTCGGGCGTGTTCGCACACTCCACGTGCAAAGCCCGCCAGGAAGTCGGCACGGCACTGCGCTAATCGCAGGCAGTAAGACATTGTCCCGATGTGCGGCTGCAGAGATCGGGAAATGTCTCACTGCCTGTGATTAGCACAGCGTCGTGCCGACTTCCTGGCGGGCTCTGCATGTGGAGTGTAAGAACACGCCCAAGCCCATCCCTATTGGAGAGCAGCTGGTGGATTACAGGGAAGTCCAAAGCGAGGCTTGGAGAGCAGCTGGTGGATTACAGGGAAGTCCAAAGCGAGGCTTGGAGAGCAGCTGGTGGATTACAGGGAAGTCCAAAGCGAGGCTTGGAGAGCAGCTGGTGAATTACAGGGAAGTCCAACGCGAAGCTTGGAGAGCAGATGGTGGATTGCAGGGTAGTCCAAAGCGAGGCTTGGAGAGCAGCTGGTGGATTGCAGGGAAGTCCAAAGCGAGGCTTGGAGAGCAGCTGGTGGATTACAGGGAAGCACTGGAACACAGCATGTGGCGTGATGGCATCACAGACAAAATTGCAACTCATTTCCGAGCATGCGCACTAGGGGATGTCTATAGTGCACGCTCCTTTCTCAAGCTGAATTGTATAGGCTGTGAACAGCCTTTTTATGTGCCTTGGTGGTGCTGCCACCCAGTGGGGAAAATAGAAATAGCGCTTTATACATACACATAGAGCAGGGATCTGCAATTAGCGGACCTCCAGCTGTTGCAAAACTACAACCCATCAGGCCTCTGCCTCTGGGTGTCATGCTTGTGGCTTTCAGAGTCTTGCTATGCCTCATGGGGATTTGTAGTTCTGCAACAGCTGGAGGTTCGCTAATTGTATATCCCTGACATAGAGGCTTACATATTCTTAAATAAAAAAAGAAACACACTACGAGGGTATGTACATACATATCCCTCATTATGGACTCTCTCATGCTATATACTATAACCTGTGCCACTATCCATTGTATTTCTTTGCTCAAACTATTGAAGCTTGCTGTGGCTGCAACCGTTAGTATTAATGACATTGACCCTTCAGTAAGTCCATCCTGTTATGATTGTTACTTTCCCCACCATCCATTTTATGATTAATCTTTAATTATTAATAATTTTTTTGGAACTGATGATTTCATAAAATTTTTTTATGTGTCTTGCTATGTAATTGTTTATGTGAATTATTTTAACAGAAATATCGCTGGTAACATTGCATATCTATATATTTAGTACATTGTATGGACTCATTGCTAACATAATTTATTTAAAACATAATTTTCTGCTAAAATCTTTATAACTATAGCTCAAAAAGTATTTCCTATAAAGTGTTTATTTAAGTATTTCCTATAAAGTGTTTATTTTCTTCTTCCTTTTTTTTTTTATATGGATTTCAGAATCGCAAAAATACAGCATATTAGATCAATGCTTCACTGAGTAAAAATATACAGTATAAGTTATGTGGGAAATTCCAAAAACTTGAACGCCTCATGCACTCTGTTAAGGGGGTTGTAAAGGGGCTTCATGTTTTTTCACCTTAATACATCCTATGCATTAAGGTAAAAAAAACACCTTGCGCTCTCCGCCCCCCCCGAGCCCCTGTTTTACTTACCTGAGCCCCAATTCTCCGTGGGAGCGATCCTGCATTGCTTTACCCCAGCTTTTGTGGGCTCTTCATTGGATGATTAATAGCAGCGCAGCCATTGGCTCCTGCTGCTGTCAATCAAATAAATGATGCGGCGCGCCGGGGGGCGGGGCCGAGTGATACAGTCGGCAGCTATGGCTGCTGACTGTATCACACGGGAGCGCGCCCGTAAGCTAACTCCCTTGGGAGACCGCTTCCCAGAGGGGGGGTTAGCTCTTGTGGGGAGGAGCCAAGACAGCCGCCGAGGGACCCCAGAAGACGAGGATCGAGGCCACTCTGTGCAAAACAAACTGCACAGTGGAGGTAAGTATGATATGTTTGTTATTTAAAAAAAATAAAAATTAAACCTTTAATTCACAATGGTGGGACAAATATTTATTGGAAAAATATTTGGACCACAGACTCTCACCTAGAGGTCTCCGAATCCTAAAAAAATGGCTCCTTCTTGGAATCTGAAGATGCCAAAGAGTGGGGCAGTCTGACAGAATTCTGCACGACCAAATGGATCCATATTTTAGTTAAACACAGAACTTCGAAATTTGAATAAATTAAGAAGTTGGTGCCTTGGCTAGAAATCCTCAAAAGGAATACTAAAAAACAAGAAGGTGACCTCATTTACAGTAAATTAGGAAAATTTAGGCGTGAGTCACATGAGTTTGACTTTGACACCGACATGATCGACATGCTAGAACAACTCTATCATGACGACTCTTATACAGGACTTGATCTATACACACAACATCTACACACATCCCCACCAGTAATGCATTCCACACTAAAGCCCAAATCTATATTTTATCCATATCAGTCTAAAGGCCCACATCTCACCACTTTTTATAATATGGTATTCTCAGATGTTCTTACACAACACCACAGACCATAGATCTTGGTCGTCCCAATACTCAAGAACATGCAGCATTGCAATCTCTAATAAAAAACGATAAAGTGATTATCAAGATTGCCGACAAGGGCGGCGGAATTGTTATTCAGAATCAAATTGACTACATTAAGGAAGCCGACCGCCTACTCGCCTGACTTATTACAAATTAAGGACAAACCCATTACCTGAATATAAAATAGAAATCAATGAGCTAATTGATCGAATTATCAATAAAGGTGAAGCTTCTTTTTTACGAAGAGTCTATTACCACACTCCGTATTACTTTCACATTCCTAAAATACATAAAAAACAGACAAATCCTCCAGGTAGACACATTATTGCTGCCATGGACAGCATTACTTCCAGTCTATCCAAATATTTCGACCATCATTTACAACCTTTAGCCCAGGGCCTACAATCCTATATTCAGGACGGAACTCACCCGTTGGACCTACTCAATCCATACAGGTGGGAAAGTGAGTACATATGGATGTCATTGGACGTCAACTCACTGTACACGTCTATCCCTCATGTTTTTAGACTGGCAGCCCTTGACCATTTTCTTTCCGAAGATCCCTCATGGGCATGGGCAAGCTGAGTTTATCTTAGATTGTCCCAGATTTTGCCTGACTCATAATTATTTCTGTTTTGACAACCAATATTACCTACAAGTGCAAGGGACAGCAATTGGCGCTAATTTTGCACCATCCTATGCAAACCTAGCCATGGGCCTATGGGAACATAGACACATCTGGCAAAATAACCCCTATTTAAAACATCTCACATTTTAAGGGAGGTACATCGATGACATCATCATCATCTGGGATGGCGATTGTGGTGTCATCGATGAATTTGTCTCCCACTGCAATAATAACCCATATGGCCTCTCCTTCACCTATGTTTCAGATCAGGAAAAACTTGCTTTCCTGGATCTTGACCTATACCATACAAATGATGAGATACATGCGAAAAAAAATTTTTAACCCACGGCTGGCAACTCTTTGCTTCATTACAAAAGTTGTCATTATCAGAAATGGACCAATAACATTCCCAAAGGACAGTCCGGCCGATTAAGCCGCAATTGCACCAAAACATCTGATTATAAGGAACAGAGTCTAGTACTCAAAAATACATTCAAAGACAAAGGCTATCCCAAATCTTTAGTTGACCAAGCATACAAGCATTATCTACAATATGACTTGCCCACAACTAAAAAAGAAAGTTTTGATCAATCCGCTCGCTTTAGCACTAAATTTCACATAGACTCCAAAAAAATGGAAACAATCCTAAAAAAACATTGGCCAATACTTCTAGAAGATCCTCACCTTAAATCCCTCTTACCAGATACACCCAGGGTAACCTATAGAAAGGCACCCAACTTAAAAAACTAAATCGCACCTAGTAAACTAAAACCACTCCAAAAAACTTTCAACACATACCTGTTTGATTCCTTTAAAGGGTATGTTCCAATGTAAAAAACCCTTGTGTAAAACATGTTCTTTCGTTAAACATGGTAAAAAAACGTTTACCACAAAAGGAAAGAACTACATTCTAGGTGACTTTTATAATTGCGGTTCAGATTTTGTGCTTTATGGCCTTGTTTGCTCTTGCCACTTGTTATACGTGGGTCGCACCATGAGACCACTTAGACAAAGATTTAGCAAACACGAAGAAAAATAGACACAGGTAAGGATAATCATAGTGTCCCCCGCCATTTTTCTGAACATCACAACAAGTCCACAGAGGGCTTGAAAGTCTGGGTCATAGAACAAATCCCGAAGGATCTTTCTGATGCCGAAAGATTCCATAGACTTTGTGAGCATGAGACATATTGGATATATTCACTAGATACTTTAAACCCTGGAGGAATTAACGAAGAATTAGAAATATCCACTATATTATAAAATGATGTCTAACCATACATTTTCCCCAACCCCTCCTCCTTTTTTCAGGTGATGTTCTATATGTGATGTCACACACAAAACATAGATATATCAGATAACCTCTTCATTTCATAGTAAGTAATCTTGAAAGAAAAATGTATTATTTATCTGTACCCTACCCAAAATAATAACCAAACTACCACCCCCTCTTTTTTCCCCCCACTCCACCTCCCCTCTTTATTCCTCTATTTGTCCCCTCCCCCCCTCTTTTTTCCCCCTCCCCTTTACCTTCTCCCCCTTTTTTTTACCTCTTCTCCCTCCTTTCTTTTGCCCGCTCTCCCCCTCCCCTCCCCTTCTTCTCTATTTCCCCAGCAAAAATGTTACTGTATCCACTACGTATTTATTTATTAATAATGATCTTTAAATCATCCTTTATCGGTAGTTTTTATCAGATACAATACCCATGATTGTCTATATTTGCATGCACATATGTTTATGTATGTATTCTTGAGATATATTTTTCAAGATATTTTTTGGAAATGTTTTTTTTTTTAATATTTTTAAAATATATTTTTATTGGTGTAATTATGGGTATATATATTTTTTTTCTCCTCCCTTTGGATAAATAATGGAAGGTGCATGTGAGTATGTGCATGTGTACATGTGCGTATGCACATATATACATTTATATCCTATGTAGATTAAGAACATATATATCATTTTATAAAATAATATTATCATACCCACAATGAGATTGATCTTTCCTAATTTTAATATATATCACAAATATGTTTTATTGTATGGGTATACTTTAGCATCTTGTTTTTTGCCCATATAACCACGCTTATAGTAATACCTATCTAAAATTGTTTCATCTATTCTTTAATCTATAGCACATACACAATTGATTTAATGAAATTAATTTAATATTGTATAATATGGTTTTCTGTTTTTAAAGTGTTTAAATTTTTTTATATAATATCCCGGTAATCTTTGCATTGAAGATCCATGTCTATTGTTTCATATTACTATACTGTGAACATACTGAGGGATATGTATATACATACATTCATAGTGTGTTTTTTTTAATTTAAGAATATGTAAGCCTCTATGTGTATGTATAGAGCGCTATTTCCATTTTCCCCACTGGGTGGCAGCCCCACCAAGGCACATAAAAAGGCTGTTCAAAGCCTATACAATTCAGCTTGAGAAAGGAGCGCGCGCTACATACATCCCCCTAGTGCACATGCTCGGAAACGCGTTGCAATTTTGTCTGTGACGCCATCACGCCACATGCTGTGTTCCAGTGCTTCCCTGTAATCCACCAGCTGCTCCCCAAGCCTCACTTTGGACTTCCCTGTAATGCACCAGCTGCTCTCCAAGCCTCGCTTTGGACTTCCCTGTAATCCACCAGCTGCTCTCCAAGCCTCGCTTTGGACTCTGCACACATGCTGGAAGATTCCTGCTGGTCAGGGCACCGGCCATGAAAAGGATTCACAGGATGTGACCCCCTCTGCTGGAAGCTGTGACAGAGATTGGTGTAACTGGACAAATCTGTGCCTGAGTAATGAAACCTAAATGTGAGTGTTTTAATGCAGTTTGTCTATTAAAACTATACAGTCTTAGCTAAGAGGCGCCTGCTTCCTGTTTGTTTTCTCTCTACATGTTTGGAGTCTGCTTCGGCTCCCCCTGCAAGGCTGCCCTGTCTGCATAGACTGTTTCCTCACACAGAGCTTAAAAGCTCAAAGGACATTTGTATGGACTCCAATCTCATGTTATATACTATAACCTGTGCCACTATCCATTGTATTTCTTTGCTCTAATGGTTAGTAAGCTGCAGTATAATACATTTTTGGTTTTGGGTATAATACTGCAGTAAGGACAGTTGCAAGATTTTCTAAGTATCAATAACAGTTTACTCAATAGAGATTCTGTATTTTGGGTTAGAGGTCCAGTGTCTTCTGCTGGGCTCCTCTGCTATCTTCTGCTCTTTTGCCGCTCTTTTGCTAGTATTGCCTGGTCTTCTCCTTCGTCTTCTTCCCTCCGGTCTTCCGATGTTGACACACCGCTCTCTCCAGCTGTAATGCCATGTGGGCGGTGCGCAACGACTTATATAGGCATAGGGCATGGTCACTGGGTGATGTCAACCGGATAGATAGATAGCGGAGGAGCCCGACCGAAGACACTGGAGACCGGGAGAAGAACCGGAGAGCGGGAGAAGAGCCCGGATAGCAGGAGAAGAGGCCGGAGAGAGCGGAGGAGTCGGAAGACGTCCCTGAAGCTGCCTAATAAATTACTTTAAAAACCTGTCTAGTGTGTTTTTTTTATTGACACTTTTTTTCCCCAGGTGAATGGGTAGGGGTACGATGTACCCCATACTCATTTACATAGGGTGGGGGCCGGTATCTGGGGGGCCCCTTATTAAAGGGGGTTCCCGAATTCCGATAAGCCCCCTGCCCGCAGACCCCGACAACCAATGGCCAGGGTTGTCGGGAAGAGGCCCTTGTCCTCATCAACATGGGGACAAGGTGCTTTGGGGTGGGGGGCCGCAGGGCTCCCTCCTGCCCCAAAGCACCCACCCCCCATGTTGAGGGCATGCGGCCTGGTACGGTTCAGGGGGGGGGGCTCGCTTGTCCCCACCCCCTTTCCTGATCGGCCATGCTGCGTGCTCAGATAAGGGTCTGGTATGGATTTTGGGGGGACCCCCATGCCGTTTTTTTGGCATAGGGGGTTCCCCTTAAAATCCATATAAGACCGAAGGGCCTGGTATGCTCTTGGAGGGGGAACACATGCCGTTTTTTTATTTAAAATTTGGTGTGGAGTTCCCCCTCAAGATTCGTACCGAACACAGTGCTCGGTATTGGCAGGGATCCACGTCGGATCCCCGTTCATTGAAGTCGGACGCGTCTCTGACTTTAAGTCACAGGGCAAAGTCGGATCCAATGTAGGACGATTGTCGCGTCGCATCAATGTAAACCTGGCTAACTAAGTGAATGTTAGTAAATAGGGTGAATTTGTGATCACTTTTAATACCCAGTCGTGTGCTAGCAAAGTACTGTTTTTTAAATTTTCACTGCAATGGTTGGGTGCTCATAGTAAACACAGGTTCACTTTAAATACCAATAGGGATGAGCTCGCTGTTTGGGTCGAACAGCGGGTGTTCGCCCCTTCGCAGAACAGCAAACATTATGGGGCGTTCGCGGGATATTTGAGCGCCGCGGAACGCCCCATAATGCACTGTGAGATCGCAGTGCATTGCTGTATGATGATTGGCCAAAGCATGCACCTGACCTGCATGCTTTGGCCAATCACAGCGCAGGGTGCCTTTGGCCAATCATGGCTCAGGGGGACTAAGTCCACGCCCCACACCATATAAGGCTACTTACACAGTGGCCGTGTGTAGTGTTGTTGGCGTGGACAGAGAGATAACTTGAGTTAGATTAAGCAGGCAGGTTTTTCAGTTAAAGGCAGTGTATTTGATATATATATATATATATATATATATATATATATATATATATATATATATATATATATATATATATATATATTATATTCTGCATTTAGCATAGACTATATATATATATATATATTTATATAATTGGAGACCTTTCCACCACAGCATCCACTTGGTTACTGGGTCTTGAGGATGGACCACTGGCCAGAACTTGCTCAACTACTACTGGCCTGTGCTGCATTCAGGATGATTTCTGAATGCATATTCAGTGCTGCTGGAGGGTTTGTAATGGATCAAAGAGTGCGCCTGTCCACAGACTCCGTTGATAGGCTCACATTCATAATGAATTGGTCTTGGATCAGCAGCTATCAAGCACCTGATGCTGATGTAACTGATTGAATTTGCTATAGATGTGGGATCCCTTGAAAACTGCCTATGCCTATGCCTATCCTATTCCTCCTCAATCTTGATAATGCTAGCTTCCAACAATATTTTTGGTTTAGGGCACCACCACCACCCAAGTCCCAATTTTTCTGCCCCTGTTTAACAGGGGCATGTAATTACAATTTTTAAACTAATATTTCACAGCAGGGCCCGGTCCTGCGCCCAACAAGAGTAACCGCCTGAGGTGCTCGCACGCGCCCCCCGTTTGCTCCCTGTGCCAATGCGAGTGCCCGGTGGTCTCGATCACCGCTGGGCTCCCGCGATCACTGCTGAGACAGGGAGAACCCCGAACTGTGTGTGTAAACACACAGTTTCCGGTTCTCTGAGGGGAGAGGTGACAGGTCATCTGTTCATACAGAGTATGAACAGCGATCTGTTATCTTCCCTGCACAGTCCCCATCCCCCTTCAGTTAGAACACACTCTAGGACACACTTAACCCATTCACTGCCTCCTAGTGTTAACCCCTTCACTGCTAGTGAAATTTTTACAGTAATCTGTGCATTTTTAATCGCACTGATTGCTGTATTAATGCCAATGGTCCCAAAAGTGTGTCAAAATTGTCAGACGTGTCCGACATAATGTCGCAGTCATGAAAAATATCACAGATCGCCACCATTACTAGTAGAATATTTTTGATATAATATTTCACAGCAGGGCCCATTCCTGCGCCCAACAAGAGTAACTGTGAGGGCTTACAGTGTTCTGGTACCACCAATACCTAAGGCCCAATTTTCTGCAGAGTATATAGGGCAGGCCCTATAGTATATATACTGCTGTTCAGAGTATATAGTGCCTGGGGGACCCCCACGCCATTTTAAAAAAAAATGTAGGTGCTGGGTTCCCCTTAATATCCATACCAGACCTGAAGGGCCTGGTATGGATTTTGGGGGGACAGCCACACCATTTCAATTTAAAATTTTTAGTATTTTTATCTATATATTGTTGGATTCCAGCAATATTACAGCTGCGAGCAGTTTTAAATTAAATCTTTTCCTTTAGAAATTTTATTTTTCTGCAGCACTGTTATAAACATGGGAAAGATGCGCTATTTTACATGCATACTAAGGTCACCCCCCAGGCACAATATTTAAAGAAATATTTCATTTTTATTGTTTCACTTTAAGCATTATTAAAATCACTGCTCCCCAAAAAAAAACAGTTTTGCATTTATACATGTCCCCTGGGGCAGGACCCGGGTCCCCAAACACTTTTTATGCCAATAACTTGCATATAAGCCTTTAAAATTAGCACTTTTGATTTTTCACGTTCGCGTCCCTTAGACTTTAACGGTGTTCGCACAAATTTTTTGCCTGTTTGCAGGGGGGTTCGCGGGGGGTGTTCGGCTCATCCTTAAATACCAACATTTACTTTGCCAAGTAAAAACCTGTACTTGCTCAAACCATTTCCTCTTCACCCTACTCTCTGTATATTTAGAATATGGCATGGCCAAACTCTAATAAAGGATATTCTTAGGCTACAACTTCTGGCCTGAATGAAAGTAAGGAATCTGGACAAGCAGCAGGCATAATTTGGATAGCTGGGACCAATTTCCATGCTCAGCTGAAAAAACATTGTATGTATTTAGACAAACATACAACTTATCATCTATTGCTAATGGGAGTCATTCTGTATAATGATAGGATCTGGTTAGGCTGCTTCTTGGAGTTAAAAGTTGACGTTATTTTAAGGGCATTTTTTAAACCTGCTCTTGTTAGTAAAATATGTATTATTTCAGATTATGATGAAGGTTGCTTTATTTGCTAATAACTATAATAATCAACATTAACATATCATTTATAAAGGCAAGAATGAATCTGCTGGACCACCACCAGTGCTGCCCACAAACCAGTGTTTGAGAAATATTATCTCTGCATAACTGAAGCATGTGCTCTAATTTTAGAAATTACAGTAAAACCTTGGTTTGAGTGTAACTTGGTTTGAGAGCGTTTTTGCAAGATAAGCTAATTTTTTTATTTTTTTTTGACTTGATATACAAGCGATGTCTTGATATACAAGTAGCGTCATGTCACAACTGAGTGTAAAAGAGAACAGAGGTGCCTTTAAGGCTCGATTCACACAGGGGCAACACGACTTCCAGCGCGACTTTTGGAGGCAACTTGGACACGACTTGAGTATGAATAACAGTGCGACTTGGAGCAACTTCAACATGACTTGGGGTGACTTACAACACGACTTTAAGTTGCCCCAGGCCAGGCGACTTTGGCCGTGGCCAATCAGAGAATAATCAGCTCTCGAGGGGGAAATTTTAAATAAAAAAATGGCATGGGTTCCCCCTCGAGGAGCATACCAGGCCCTTAGGTCTGGTATGGATTTTAAGGGGAACCCCCTACGCCGAAAATCTATACCAGACCCTTATCCGAGCACGCAGCCTGGCCGGTCAGAAAAGGGGGTGGGGACGAGCGAGCGCCCCCCCCTCCTGAACTGTACCAGGCTGCATGCCCTCAACATGGGGGGTGGGTGCTTTGGGGCAGGAGGGAGCCCTGCGGCCCCCCACCCCCAAGCACCTTGTCCCCATGTTGATGAGGACAAGGACCTCTTCCCGAGAACCCTAGCCGTTGGTTGTCGGGGTCTGCGGGCGGGGGGCTTATCGGAATTCGGGAACCCCCTTTAATAAGGGGGCCCCCCGGATCCCGGCTTCCCACCCTATGTGAATGAGTATGGGGTACGTCGTACCCCTACCCATTCACCTGGGGAAAAAAAGCGTCAATAAAAAAAAAACACAACACAGGTTTTTAAAGTAATTTATTAATCAGCTCCAGGGGTCTTATTTCGACTTCTCCGCTCTGTTCGGCCTCTTCTCCCGGTGTCCGGCCTCTTCTCCCGCTCTCCGGCGTCATCTCCCGCTCTTCTGCCGGCTCCTCCACTATCTTCTTGCAGCTCTTTTACTAGGGGAGGAGCCCAGTCTCCTCTGTCCTTCGTCCCTCTTCCCTCTTCTCTCTTCTTTCTTGTGAACCGAGCCTAAGTGTAGCAATATGGTTACATTTAATAAAGGTAGAACATTTAGCAACATATTTCTACACTTAGTGGTGCCTCTCTTCTCTTTTATAATCTGTAGCTCCTGCTGGATTTTGCTTCTAATTCCCTTGTGGAGGCTTCCATTTTTGGATGGACATTTTATGGTTACACAACCTGGTCACCATGCTATAATCGTTTTATATGAACTATAAACTGAAGAACCTATGAATAAATGGTTGTGAAACAAATCATTTGAGTTTCAATTATTTCTTATGGGGAAATTTGCTTTGATATACAAGTGCTTTGGATTACAAGCATGTATCTGGAATGAATTATGCCACGTACACACGAGTGGATTTTCCGTCTGAAAAATCTTGGATGGTTTTTCCGATGGAATTCCACTCAAGCTTGGCTTGCATACACACGGTCACACAAAAGTTTGCTGAACTTTCGGCCGTCAAGAACGCGGTGACGTACAACACTACAACGAACTGAGAAAATGAAGTTCAATGCTTACGAGCATGCGTTGAATTGTTTCCGAGCATGCGTAGGAATTTTGTGTGTCGGAATTGGTACAGACGATCGGAATTTACGATCAAAACGTTTTCCAACCGAAAAATTAAGAACCTGCTCTCAATCTTTTGCTGGCTGGAATTCAAAAGCCAGCAAAAGTCTGATGGAGAATACACACGGTCGCATTTCCGACCGAAAGCTCTCATCGGTCTTTTGACCGAATTTTCGATCATGTGTACGCGGTATTAGGCTTGCAATCCAAGGTTTTACTGTACTTACTAAATCAGATACATGCTGTATGACGCCTACTTTGAGGTGAGGTTCTGAGAGCACAGAGCACCAGGGTGGCACAAAGTATATAAAAAGTTCAGGCACCTCACTGAGACAGACAGAATAAGGATTCATCCTTGTGACAGTATTGTGAGTTGTGCAGTATTGCATCACATGAATGTAATCCTAATGAACTTTATTTTTGCATATTTTAACTATTAAGTTGGATATAGATTTATCATTGTGAAAATAGCTGTACAAGTGGATTGGATACCAATTCATGGGTGTGAAAATAATTGCAATAATCATTGATATCTATTCTGATATTGTTTACTTTGAGCACAACATTTGAGCAACGCGGCATCCACATTGTCACTGTATAAGCACTTTAGTGTGGGAACACACATTGATGCCAGCAGCATCTTCACACTAACACAACATTGCAGATCATTGATACACTTTGAAGCACCACACACCTATACTAGGTGGAGTAATACACTCATTATTTTCAGTTCTGTAATGCTACCCCCGCTGGAGCTGCTAGATAGGGTGGGTCCTCTGTTTTTTGCTTCCGCCTTCTCAAGAACCTCAGCCCCTCTGACACACAAGGTTGAGTGCACAAACTTGCAATATCACAGAAAATCACTACAAGTAATATCCAGTACTACTGCCCAGTGCTTATTGGGATCTGTAGTGTAAGGAGTCTATTCGACTCATTATATGGTTACTGTCTCAATCTACATCTCCTAGGATTCTCAGCGCTCTAAACAGAAGTCTATAGGCTTGCTTGGCTTTAGCTCTGCCCCTGCTGGCCAGAGGAGAATGGTACAACCTAATATCAGTATCTCAGTAGAGGGAGCGAAGAAAAAAAGATGATGTTTACTTCTCCATATCGGCTTACTACAGTTTCATGAAAGTGCATAGTAATTTACAGATCGCTATGAAACCCCTGGGGTTGATTTACTTAGGGAATAGAAACTGTTCACTTTAAGTGGATGTAAACCCGATTCATAAAATTTGAGCTGGGCACATATATCTGCAGTGTTTTGTTATCTCTATTCAAAGCACTAAGTCACGTGGCTTTCTCCTGCTCCATTCTTCTGTTATCAGCATGATAACTTCTGACAAGTTCTCTGACACATATGATAAAACCAGGCTGAATTTTGTGTCAGGGAGGGTGCTATAAATAGATTAGCAGAAAGCTGCTTTACTCACAGGACAGCTCTGAAAGTCTCTGCCTATCCGGAGGGGAGGGGGGGGGGGGGGGGTGCCTTTCCTCCAATCAGCTGTCTCCCAGTGTAATCCAAGACTTCTCTCACAGAGCAGAATGAGGAAGTAAAAATTCTAACACAATCTGTACATTCTATACAGTATATAAAGCTGAAGACAGTAAATATACATGTAAAACTTATGTAGGGAGATTTGTTTCATCTCTGTGTATCATCTGAGGCTGTTCCCTTCACTGGGTATATGTGAGGGTTTACATCCACTTTAATGTTAACTTGGCAAAAAGAATTGGGTCATAATGGCAAAGACCATACATCTACTGCAAATTAACACAAAACAAATTATGAAAAGTTCATAGACATAGTCTCTTCACAGCAATGACTCTGTGGTTCAATTAGGGAAACGCGTGGCTGCATAGTATAGTCTCTATAAGACTCTATAACAATAAGTCTAGCTGAGAATCGCTACTTCAGTAAAACAGTTCAGAACACAAACAGCTAATTGCGTTTTCCTCATAAACAGTATCTCTTTCAGTGAAGTCCAAGGCAGCTCTGACACAAGTGAACAGCTGGAGGATCCCAGGCCAGAGAACACAGGGCCACCCCACTGGAACTGGAGTATTTAGGTAGCAATCTGTGAAGTGATCTCCACAGTAGCTGAGTCTTCTAGAGAAGCTGCATGCTATTAGGTATCTGCATGGCTGCCCACACACCAGTTGTGACAGTGGAGGTCCACTCCCCTGGCTGAAGATCACTTGTCTAGCTACCTCTGCCTCATCAGGCATGGCCTCTCTGAGCTACTAAGTGAAGGAAGGTGAGAAACCTATTTCCTGGGTGTGTCCAGGAACCCAGGGAGTTGCGGTTAAAGACGTTAGAGACCTACATCTGCATCTGAGCATGGTGAGCAAGGGCGCTCCCTCTACAGGTGAAGTCATCATTTTAATCTTTTAATCATGTGCAAGCTAATATTCTGTTTCTTTTACATTGTTCTTAATTAGGTGTGTACAGTGCAAAGTGCTTCAGGGTATATACTAAGCTAAGTGAATATTCACTTTGTTAAGTTGACAGCATCTACTTCTTTAGTAATGCAGTTCCTATATTAATAACTACAGCTATAGCAGAAGTTTTGCTACTATTAAAATAGTGTGGTAAATGTTGATATAACTATTTCAGTTTGATGCTGATTCCACCAGAAAGAAGTACCTAAATATAAATTTGCGCTCTACTGAAGCATGTCTAAACCCTTCCTCGTCACATCCTTAATATTTCACATTGATTTCCTAGAATATTTTCATAACATATCTACTTTAAAGCTTATTTAAGAGAAGTCTTATATTCTCAGTATTGAGAAATTGTGTTGTAACCTGTCAAACTCTAGTAAACCTTACCGAGCTGACAGATTTCATAATTTTGTGTATTATTTTTTATTCTAAAACCATCATATGGGAAAAATATAATGGCATATTTTTACTTACTTTTAGCAAAAGAGCTGAAGAAACATTTTCAAGGTTGTAGGGCTGAACGTGAAATTATTTATTAATTGTGAAATGAAAAACTCTAGATTATTTTTCTACTTTCCTCTTTTTTATTCAAGATTTTTAAGGTACAGTGGCATAATTTCCTGTTCAAAAAAAATGTGTGGCTGATGACTAGTAACAGGAAGATAAGATGTTATGTAATGCAGTGGTTCTCAACGCTGTCCTCAAATCCCCCCAACAGGCCATGTTTGCAGGTTTCCCTTTATCTTGCACAAGTGCTTTAAATCAGAGTCAATGGCTTGGTATTTTGGACAGCTATTTTATCTAAAGCGGCGTACACACAATCAGATTTTCTGACGGGAATTGTGTGATGACAGACTGTTGGCGGAAAATCCGACCGTTTGTATGCTCCATCGGACAATTGTTGTCGGATTTTCCGCAGCCAAATGTTGGATGGCAGGTTTTAAAATTTTACGCGGACAAATGTCTGTTGTCGGATTTTCCGAGCATGTGTACACAAGTCCATCAGACAAAAGTACAAAGTACAAACACGCATGCTCAGAAGCAAGGACGAGCTGGAAGCGGTCGGTCCTGTAAACTAGCGTTCGTAATGGAGAATTCTCATTCGTGACGCGGCAAATTATGAAATCTCAAAATGCTGCGCACAAATCTCTTCTTCCTTAATGGGATAATAATGAAGCTGCTTTGCTGGTGATACTGATAGAGTTATTGCAAACAAATTTTCAAAGGCTTTTTTTTCTAGTGATATCAAGAATAATATCATTATGCTTGTTTTTTTTTTGTGTGCAAGTTACCACAACACCATTATCCTGTAGTTTTTAAGATCAAAGATACAACTTTGTTGGTGTCCTTTGTTAATTTTACATTGCATTTTTTTTAAATGTAACTGCCTACTCCCAAACTGTGATTTGAAGTAAAACACACTCCCCAATTTTTTTTATTGTGCATTAAAAAAAGAAAACAAATAAAATTAGACATGTTATCTGCCAATAGAACTTAACCAAAAAGTGCATATTATGCATCCAAAAATATAGAAAATATACCAAATCAAATCATTATTCAACCAAAAAATAAAATAAAATCCTCATGCATGTATCCTGCTTCTTAATATAGGGGGGTCAACAATGCCAAGAGTTAGTAAAAGCAGGGGTCCGTCATCCGGAGATAATTCCGAAAATCATCTGGATTATTCTCCTGGAACTCCTGCAGCAAAGGCATATGACATAATTAGTCACGATTAATAAAGCAACCAATTTTTGGTCCAAGAAATCCTCCTCCTCCTATTTCTGGACTGGACTTGGGTCAAAGCAATAACTCCAAGGCCAATAATAAATAACACATTAACACCTCTGATTCCGCAACATGGTTGGTTGACGAACGGCCGTTCAGAAACAAACTGAAAAGCACGACCTGAAAAGCACAAAATGAAAAGCGCAAAATGAAAAGCGCAAAATGAAAAGCATGAATCAACACTCACCAAACTTCTACTAACACAAAATTAGCAGAAGGAGCTCAAAGGGAGGTGCTAAAGAGCTGGAAAACCACGTAGTACATCACTACGTTCGTTTTTTTTGGCCGACAATTGTGTGCCGTTTGTATGCAAGACAAGTTTGGGGCCAACGCCCTTCGGACAAAATTCTGCGGTTTTGTCTGCGGAAAATACGATTGTGTGTACGAGGCTTAAGAGAAATTCCCAAAACATGGCCTGTTGGGGGTACTTGAGGACAGGGTTGAGAACCACTGATGTATTGTACATTGGTTCATTTCACTGCTGGGTCCTTCTTGTTGTATTTCTTTCTACTATGGATAAAATTATTCTTCAAGGCTATAGCTTTATTTTGTATAGAGTCCTGAAAGTACTGAATGGGGTATTTATTATATCTCTAGAGTAAAATGAGTACACGGTAGAAAATGTTTTCTAGTCATTTTCTAGTCATCTTTGTTCTGTTGACCAATTTCAGAGAAATTCTTTACTGGATTTGCTTTTCCCAACTGTATTGAAGAGGAACAGTTTAAGATGTTTCCACCATTATGGTTATGAATACAATCTGTAAACCTTCAGTCACCCTAAACAAAGAATCAATAGATAGTAGGGATGGGCTGACTGTCCGAGTCGAACATGAGTTCGACTCGAACATCGGCTGTTCAATCGTTCAACGAAGATTGAACATTATGTGCCGTTCACGCCAAATGCGAGCGGCGCGTCATGGCCAATAATGCACTGCGTCATCGCAGTGCATTGCTGGCTGATGATTGGCCAAGCATGCACTATGACCAGCATACTTTGGCCAATCATAGCGCCGTAAGCAAACAGAGCCATAATTGGCCAAAGGCAGGGTGCTTCGGCATCAATTCTGGTTTCTGGAGCGTGGATAGATCGTCGGCCCGCCTGCAGGTGCAGTGAAAAAAAACAACCCTTGTCACTGTATTGCGGGGGGGGGGGGGGTGTTACTGATCATGTATGAAGGTCCTAATCTAGTGAGGGAAGGGGTACTTATGGGGGTCCTTACCTTTTATGTACAGACCTGGGAACTCAGCACAGAAATGGTGGGAACACCTCATAATGCGCATAGCAGCCAGCAGGTGTACAGACCTGGGAACTCAGCACAGGGATGGTGGGAACCCCTCATAATGGGCACAGCGGGTTTACAGACCTGGGAACTCAGCACAGTAGTGGTGGGAACCCCTCATAATGTGCACAGCAGTCAGCAGGTGTACAGACCCGGGAACTCAGCACAGGGATTGTGGGGACCCCTCATAATAGACACAGCAGCCAGCAGTTGTACAGACCTGGAAACTCAGTGCAGGGATGGTGGGAACCCCTCATGATGGGCACAGTGAGGCTGCATTTGATGGGCACAGTGAGGCTGCATATGGTGGGCACAGTTAGGTCTCCGCCCGCCCCTTACACACCATTAGTAAGTTTTGTACTCCAGTACACAGAGCATACTCCCTAATATATGTCGTCAGAAAGGTGACACAATATCATAAAAAAACTTCCTTTGTCTTCTATGACTGAGACAAATTTTCCTTCATTTTGGTCTCACATGGTCCTCCTCCCAGACACTGCAACTCACAGTGGGAGGATATCAGCAATAGAGGCAGTGCCCAGTGGGCAGAGCTAGGTGTGGCCAGCTGATGATTGACAAGCAATATACCAGTGAATCCACAGTGACAATGCAGATAACCATGTTCCCTGCATATTTTTTTGTTTATAGTGCAAGCAGGCAGATCCTCCATGAGATTGGCAACTCTGCTCTGAATTCAGGAGCAGTGCAGCACTGTGGTCACCCCATCACAGGAAGATGCATTAGATGTGCTTCACTGGCAGGGTCAACAGGTATTTGTGGGACTTTGCAGGGGACTATGAAAAAACTGTAAGTGCAGATGCACTTATAATTAAGTGCTGTGGTGCAAATTATTTATTGGGAGGTCATGGTTTCACCATCCTCTCTATGATTTGAAATGCCTTACCTATTCTTTTACATGTAGTGCTCCATATCTCTCTCTATACACATTGCTGCATACATTTCTATTATGCCAAATCTAACACCACTCTTTTGTGCACAGAGTGTATCATGACTGTGTGATATGCAGTGACTCATTCCTCAATAAATCAAACAGTACATTATCCATCTCTCTTAAATATAATATCCAATGTCTGTCTGCTATAAGCAGAACCTGCTACATCTGGATTGTATACAGTGACTCTTGATTTTAAATGCATTATGTCTTTTTTCTGCAATCACCTTCTCATCTTCCCTCACACGTCCTCCCTCAACATACACTCACTCATTACATAAAGTTCCCCATTTTTCTTTATTACACAGAATAGTTAATGACTCTCTATTATACATGCGGCATCATCCATCTCTATTACTGACCTTGTGTCTCTATATTACATAAAGTGCCAGGTCCATCTCTGTTCCATGCATTGTCCAATGCCTTACAATTACATGCATGTTTCCCTATTGTATGTATCAGGCCATACTTCTCTATCATGTACAGTTCCTCAAGACTCTGCACTTCACACATTTAGGCTCCATTCACAGTTGTGAGACTTGTCATGCGACTTTGAACATCAAAGTCTCATGACCAGTCATTCCTCATGTTTTCATGAATGCTCCTTCATCAGGCGATGGCCTTTGCCTGATGAAGGAGCACGCATGCTCCGAATGCGCGCACCTCCCCACTCCTCGTTTCACCTGGATGTGTGACGTCAGCGACTGCACCTGAGCAGGGCTGATCCTAGGGTAACAGATGCCCGGGTGCGGAAATATTTCTGGCGCCCCCACGTGGGCGTGATCATCTTACTAACTCCCCCCACTTTACAAATGTTTCTATGGCTATGACTCAAACACAGAGATGCTCCCCTAAGAAGTCTTCATTACCCTGGGATCCTCCCATGATCTTTTAACAATAAAGAAAATGAGTACACTAATGGGACCTGGAGGGTGGTCTCTCTAATGCACACAGAGAGGGCTTCTGTTAGAGACTCTGTTAGAAAGAGCCCCCAGACATACTACAACAGATGGTCAGAGACTGCACACATAGTACAAGGGAAGGTCAGACACTGCAGACATAGTACAGGAGAAGGTCAGAGACTGCAGACATAGTACAGGAGAAGGTCAAAGACTGCAGACATAGTACAGGAGAAGGTCAGAGACTGCAGACATAAAACAAGAGATGGTCAGACTGCAGACATAGTACAGGAGAAGGTCAGAGACTACAGACATAGTACAGGAGATGATCAGAGACTGCAGACATAGTACAGGAGATGGTCAGAGACTGCAGACATAGTACAGGAGATGGTCAGAGACTGCAGACATAGTACAGGAGATGGTCAGAGACTGCAGTTCCTAAGGATGGAAGTAGATAATGGCCGACCAGACCCGGCAATACAGCAACATCAGTTTTTCTGATCAGGAGTCAGCTCACTCTGGGTTGCCCGTGGCGACTCCGCTGGGTAGTGCTCTGATCTCTATTCTGGCAATGACTCCCTTCCTTTCTTCACCAGGGATGACGCCAGTCTGTGCGGCTTTCCCTCTGGTGGCACAGGGCAGCGGGGTTCTCTTTCTGATGATGTCCCCTCAGCACTTCCTCTCCCTGGAGTCCTGGGTGTACTTTCCCGGCATCCTGGAGCTCTCTCTCCCCCCTCCTATTCAGCTTAGCATGCTGTGTGGGTTGCAGTTTCTGGGTCACAATGGGGCCGCCAGTCCACGGGACTACATGTCCCACAATCCTATTCTCTGCTCCTTTTTATTGTATTTCTTCCCTGGCCAATATGAAGAAGGGAGAAGAAACATAGCAGGCAGCTGACCTGGCAAGTACAGCAGTGCGAGGAGGAGAGGGAGGGTGGGGTCTAAGTGCCCGCAGCTGCTCTCTCTCCACTCAGACACGGGCGATCCATTCTCCGGCTGCTTCGCTCTCCTCCTCTGACAGGAGGAGGGAGGGGGGTGGGCAGTAAACACAGAGAGCCCTCTTCCCGGTGGCACAGTCTCTTCTGCCCTGATCCACTCCTGCATACCTCCCAACTTTTAAAGTTTTAAAGTCTGGGGAGAGCGTGACCTGCGGCATGCGCAGCTTATATCAAAGTGGCCATCAGAGCCCCCCCACAGCAGGTGTCCCCCATCAGAGCCCCCATCCACAGCAGGTGTCCCCCATCAGAGCCCCCCCCGCAGGTGTCCCCCCATTAGAGTCTGTCCCCATCAGAGCCCCCCCCACAGAAGGTGTCCCCCATCAGAGCCCCCCCCACAGCAAGTGTCCCCCATCAGAGCCCCCCCACAGCAGGTGTCCCCCATCAGAGCCCTCCCACAGCAGGTGTCTCCCATCAGAGCCCATCCACAGCAGGTGTCCCCATCAGAGCCCCCCCACAGCAGGTGTCCCCCATCAGAGCCCCCCACAGAAGGTGTACCCCATCAGAGCCCCCCACAGCAGGTGTCCCCCATCAGAGCCCCCCCACAGCAGGTGTCCCCCATCAGAGCCCCCCCCCCACAGCAGATGTCCCCCATCAGAGCCCCCCCACAGCAGGTGTCCCCATCAGAGCCCCCATCAGAGCCCCCCCACAGCAGGTGTCCCCCATCAGAGCCCCCCCACAGCAGGTGTCCCCCATCAGGTGTCCCCATAGATCAGTACCTGTCCAATAGATCCCTGTAGCTCGGGCGCGCTGGGAGCAGAAGCACCGTGCACATTGCAGAGGGGTGTGGTATCTCTGGTTACTAGGAGGGCGGCACTGGAACAGCATTTCTGGGAGTGCACTGGGGATGATTGGCAGCAGCTCCGGCCAACCCAGAAGAGAAGAGCCGACACACGCAGAGGCAGCGGGGCAGACAGGAGACTGCTCCACACGCACCGGATTATTGGAGTCTAGTACCAAAACGTGTTCCGGTACTAGGCTCCACAGAGGTACACAAAGGTACTCAGCAAGGATTCCGGGGACAGCGGGAGCGGTATGCGCTCTTGTCAGTTGCTGGCGGGATGGGGAACCGCAGCACCCACTACATGCGCTCCACCTCCACCTCTGGACACAGATGAGGAGGAGGGAGTGGAGCAGCACTCTGGAGCTTCGGCGCCCCCACCTCTGCGGCGCCTGGGTGTGGAGCACCCCACGCACCCTGCCTAGGATCGGCCCTGCACCTGAGTTC
Source organism: Lithobates sylvaticus (assembly GCA_028564925.1). Lineage (NCBI taxonomy): Eukaryota > Metazoa > Chordata > Amphibia > Anura > Ranidae > Lithobates > Lithobates sylvaticus. The sequence goes on from CM053032.1 coordinate 165,978,176, forward strand.
ATCTGAGTCTCTGAAAACGATGGGAGCCACCAACACAGCCGGAACCATTTGTCTTCTCCTTCATCCTGATTGCAGCCTGTCCTCCCTGGGAGTGGATGAACCACCGTATTACCCTATATGTGCTTTCACCTTGTTGATCCTGTGCGTTTTTAATTGTCTTCTCTGGAAATAAATGTCACTACATTGCTGAACTTAGATGGCGCTGCCCTCTCTTTGTTTAGCATTTCTACCTAGCATTTCTACCTAGAGTTCCTTCTAGCCTGAACCTGAGCCTGCAACCGTACACAGTCAGCACCCTTTGACCACTTTCACACTGAGGCTCTTTTCAAGCGCTTTCACGCTAAAAACAGCGCCTAAAAAGCTCACGAAAACTTATTTCCATTAAAATCAATGAACACTTTCACACTGGGGCAGTGTGCTGGCAGGGCTGTGAAAAACTCCCCTCCCCATTGAAATGAATGGAAAGCTCTTCAAAAGCGCCTGAAAAGCTCTTCAAAAGCGCTCAGTATTTTTACTGGCAGTTTAGAAGCGCTTCAGTGTGAAAGTGGCCTCTGAGTTTGCCACTTGCTCCTGATTACATACATCTCTAATTGAAATTCTTGAGTCAGAGAGTTGATTGCCCACTCTTTCCTCCAGACTGACCGTGCCCACATGAGAGTTTGTGTGTTTGTTTTCATATCTGCTGCTAATGACAGCATAGAATCTGGTTGGCGCATTATTAGCAATGAGCACAAGTGGTGGTGTGTTAAGATTTAAGGTGGAAGGTTTTCTTTGGATACTGGAAAACAACCTTTTTTTTCTCTTTGACATTTTTTTTGTCATTGGAATACACTTTATTCTGGGACTTTTTTGATTCAATATATTATCACAGGACATCAATAGGACTTTATTGTTTTATATATAATACTGTAGCACCCTGATGTTTAGGCAGGGTTGCTAGTAAATTGATCAATGTACCAGGATTGTTCTTGTGCTGCTCACCAGGTGGCGTGAGCGGTGCTGACCTGAGTGAACCTCTATTCATGTTATAAGTAATTGATAGACTATGCTAAGGAAAGTTTATGTAGACTAGTTGTAAAAGGGGTGGCATCTTCAGACAAGGATGGGGCCCACTTATATTTTTATGTGTGTAGTTTAGACATATTATAGGGTGTATTTACACTGCTATGCTGTTCTCGGCTGAGGACAATTAAGAACTTCTTTAGGTTCACTTATGTACATATTGTACTATATTATCATAGGGATAGGATGCATTTGCATTGCTGTTTATTTTCTCTTTCAGGTGTTCCGGCACCATCGCGTCTTCCTTGGACAAGGAGAGACAGTGACCCAACATGGATAATAATGCTAAATATTCATGCCCTTTATTACTGTACATATTAGATAGAGAGTTAGGATATAAGGCAATTGTTGATATGTTTTCCCTTAACCATTAGTTGGTACACCACACGTTATATTGTATATATGATGTCTGATACTTATCTACCCTGTGTGAAATACCATTCGCTCCCCTGACCATTCTGAGTATTCCCCATTCTAAGGCACATCTGCGTTGAGAAGAAAGATGGAGACAAGAAGGAAAGTTTGTTGATGATCAATGGACAATGGCACTAGAGGCAGTACCCACTGTATCTATCTCCTTGCCCCAGAAATTGACTCAAATTTTGTATATTATATAGGATCTATTATACCCCCCCAGAAATTACATTCATGGGGCAGAATCGATTTACCTTGCTGTCCGAGATGCTCTGGCACTGACAGCTCTTTAAAGCGGTTCTGCACACATTTCATTTAGTAAATCTCTTTGCCTTCCAAATCAGGCAAAGAGTACTAAATGAAATGTTTTTTTTTTTTTACTTACCTTGTAATTGATGACTTCCTGTCTTCTGTCTCTTTGGGGGTGGGCGGGGTCTCTGCGTCGATCGTCGTCACGCAGCACTGTCTCCTGGGATCTGGTGTCATTGATCCCAGGAGTCAGTGCGGGCATCTTCCGAAATCTCGCGAGATTTCGGCCACATCTTCCGAAATCTCGTGAGATGTCGGCAGATGTGCCGTTACTGCACACGCGCGAGTAACGGCGGTGCATGCTGGGCCATCTAAAGTGCCTGTGGGGTTTCACATGCCCACAGGCAAGATGGACCCCAGCAGACAAGAAGAAGATGAAGAATTTTATCGGAGGAAAACCGGTGGCGATCGAGATGGAAGATGGAACAGGTAAGTCCCCCAATTGAGCTATATGCCCTTGGCATATAGCCCAAAAAAAAAAAAAAAAACGAGTGCAGAACCGCTTTAATACATATACTTTGGCATTTCCCAAAGCTTTATAGATACTGAAGTAGAATTTTAGTTGCAGGTTAAGATGTGTGCAGTATAACACTATTACCAGACCCTAAGATGGTGATGCTGGGTACTTTTCCTGAGGACCTTATACCACCGATATTTAGGTTAATGTTGACACGTATCTTTTTTCTTGCCAATAAATGTATCACTCAAAGGTGGCAGTCTCCTTGAACTCCTACATTTGCACAATGTCAAAAAGAAGTTACCCTAGATTCACACTACTGCATTTCGTTCTGGCGGTGTTTGCATGGGCACGGCAGCCCATTTAAATGAATAGGCTGCTGTGCCTTTGTTTCCTCCAAAAAAAAAAGGTGCACACCTTTTAAAACACGGGGCAGCAGGGAATCACATGGTCTTTTTGACTTCCCTGTGGTTTCCACACCTGCACTGCGATTTTACATGCGTGGAGGCTCTGCACGTTTTCACAGAGCATCGCATTTACATTTTATTTGGACAGCCTCTGTACTGGTATGTCAATCTCTTTTTTTTTCTAAGTTAGCATTAAGGCTTGATTCACACCTCTGCGTTGGGCTGCGGGTGGTTACAGGTGTGGGTGTCACTGTAATTTCCGCACCCGCAGCCCAACACAAAGGTGTGAATCAAGCCTTAATGCTAACTTAGAAAGAAAGAGATTGACATACCAGTACAGAGGCTGTCCAAAAAAAATCCAAAAAGTATGACTGCAGTATTGCTAACATATGGTATATGAAAACAAAACTGGAACTTTGAGACTCCCTTATAATAACCACAGCAGGTGGGTGGAGAAAATTACAATTTATGAGATCCCTAAAAGCTAGTAGAAACCATTTTTTTTTTTTTTTGCTACATATTCAAATATTGTATTAAAGCGGAGTTCCACCCAAAAGTGGAACTTCCTCTTTAAGCACTCCTCGCCCCGTTACATGCCACATTTGGCATGTATTTTTTTTGGGGGGAGTGGGTACCTGGTTTTGACAGGTACTTCATGTCCCACTTTCTCCTTCCGTCGCTTGGCTGCCTAGGTGACTCCTCCTCTCCCCCTAGGCGGCCCCTCCCTCTCTGCAATCTTCTGGGACAAGTCACAGGTCCCAGAAGATTGCCTGGTCACTAGGAGAATGCAGCGTGACTCGCGCATGTGCAGTGCGCACCCGGCTGTGAAGCAGCATGCTGTCACAGTCGGGTGCCCACACATGTAATGACGGCGCCACGGAGAGGAGGGGGAGAGGAGCGAAGCATCGGGCTGCCGCATCGCTGGAGTGTGGGACAGGTGAGTGTCTGTTTATTAAAAGTCAGAAGCTACACTTTTTGTAGCTGCTGACTTCTAATAAACTGAAAAACTAGTGAAACTCCGCTTTTCTTAAAATTAGAGTGAGCTGCAATAAATTCCTCAAAGCCTGGCCACTGTAAATATGTTAATAGCGCCACCTAGTGGAATTTTTGCAATAATTTTCTTTGTGCTCATTTGAATATAATATAATATAACGTATAATAGTTTGGGTTAGTTTCATAGTTTCATAGTAGGTAAGGTTGAATAAAGACAATAGTCCATCCTGTGTAGGTGCACATGACTGTAATAAAATTATGTCTTGTATTAATTTTTTACTCTCTCTCGCTCTATATATAAATATATTTACAGTACAGTAAAAATTTTAGGCACTTGTAAAGTGAGGATCCTTTAAAGAATAATGCAATGAACAGCTTTTATTTATCAATTAACAACTTACAAATTAATAAACAGAAAAAAAAGATAAAAAAATCTAGTGTATCTATCCTTTGCGTTTAACACAATATTAATGTACCCAAGTACACTGGCACAGTGTACGGATTTTGCAGGCATATGGGCCAGCAGCACATTATTTAACAATAGTAGCAAACAGGTGCCAATGATCAACAAGATAACATGTAGATAAAAAGTGTACAAGTACACAGTACATATGGTGCTCCTAGGAGAAGTGCAGAGTCACTTTGTCCATTGGAACATTTATCTGTATCTGTAGACCATCAACAGGGTAGAAGAAGGGATGAGGCAACTGGATGGATGGATGAGAGAGTAACCGATGGATAGATGGCTGAGCAGGTGAAGAGACCGAGGCTGGAACCTCTGCAGCTCCCGCAGAAGATCGGGGTAGGTTCACCTACCTCAATAAGAAATCACTTATATTACATTGAAGTTAACATGAAACAGCATGGATAGGGAACACCATGGATAGGAACAGCATTTGAAAAAGAGGGCGAAATCCCTGGAAACACATCATGCACACCCCCACTCCTGACATTCACCAGGCATTTTGACAGCTGTCATCCTTGTGTGCTGCTGAGAACGCCACAGATAATATCCATGCCTTGAGCTTGCTGGCGCCCTATCATCCTTGGTCTCTGTTTGCACAGCGATGCCTACAGCCTCACACTGATAACAGCTACTTGGTCTCAGGTGTTCCCTACCCATGTTGTTTCATGCTAACTTCAACATAAGTGTTCTGCTTATTTTAATAAAGTGTTTTTTTTTTTTTTATATTGACCTCAGCGCCCTGCAGTTCATTGTCTTCTAAAATTGTACTAAACGCTAGATCTTTTCTTTACCCTAAAGAGGAATTCCAGGTATAGATATTTTATACATAGTTACATTGGTCCAGTTTGACCATTGTAACTACATATATACTCTGTGCTGAGTGGCTGGCTTGATGTATCTGGACATACGAGGTCAGCCAATCAACATGGACATCATTCATAGAATGTTTTGCATTCTCTGAATAAATGCAAAGCATTTTATGATTGGACAAGGTGGAGAAGCTAAAAAGGCTAAAGCTCCAAATGAAAAGCGATAGGAGACTACAGCACAATTATGTAGCTCTCACCCCCAGAGGGCCCCTGGAAATAGACAGTTCTCCTTTACCTGTTTAGAGGCTGCTAGCTCTGGTACCAGTTACAGAGCACACTGACAAACACTGGCTAAGTCTAGAGGTGTGTTTTTGTAGTTTTATTGCAATACTTGAACAAGAGAGAGGTGTGAGGGTGTAATATACGCAAGCAGGAACAAGAGGACAGATTCTCAGGCAAATCCTTTAATAGCAGCCTTAAGTATTGCTGAAGGTGGAGGGGACAGCCAGCTAGTCTGAGACTCTGTAAGAGCATTCACAGTCCTCGTAGCAACCTTTGGTGTCTAACTCTTAAAGCACAGGCACACCTGAAGCTCTAGGCAACAGGTCCTACTCACAATGTCCAGAGACAGCTCTCAACCCACATCACTGTGACATTCTTCAGTAAAAGTTGTCCTTCTCCAGAAAGATTCCTAAGGTAGTGTCCTCCAGGAAATTTTCTTTAAGGCTCCTTCAAGCCTTCAGCCAAGCACAGCCTGAGGCCTGATTACAATAGCTCTTCAGTAACACAGGCTGTCCCCCAGGGGCAGAGGCCCTAAGAGAAGAGATCTGTCATAAACCGGTGCAACCAAAAATGTGTAGACTGCAATAGGGAAGACCAAAACACATGCAAAGTAATAATAGCAAGATTTATTAAAAGGATGTCATAAACAATAAAGCAAACCAGCAAACAACCACAGTGACACACAATAATAACTCTTTAAACCAAACGTGATTACAGGAGTAAGATATAATTATAAAGGTAATCAAGCCAGGGTCATACAGATAGAACAGGGAGCAGGACGGGACAGGGAGAGGACAATAGGAGGTAGGGATAAGTCTGCAAGACAGGGGTCCAGGGATGGATGCAGGGTTCAGGAACACAGGACACAAGGTACAGGATTCAGGAATAGAGGTCACAAGGTACAGTATTCAGGAATACAGGTCAGGGCTCAAGGAAAATACCAAGGCAAATGTGTGAGCATCTGCCGGGTATATATACACACCTCTTGCAATCAGTCTCAGGTGACGCCTGATTGCAGGAGATGATGTCGGCTCCAGACTGCCGGGAGACACCCGCTTGTGGACATCAGTACTGCAGGTCCAAAGATCTGACAGCGCCACCAGCAGGTAAAACCTTTCCTGACAAAAGCTCTGAACAGACCTCCCAAACATTTATCTTCTCCCCAGCCACACCTTATGAGTGTCTCCTCATAGGGATTAGCTGAGGTCAGATAAATAATCATAGCCAAAAAAATTATCCTTCTGTTCTATTTCTAGAAGTTTCTTCCAGTGACAGGCAGGAGCAATCATTCCCCAGGTTTAGGTATACACCTGACCAGACCTAGCAAATAAATTGCTGCTCAGCTGAGTACAGCAGAGCCAAAAATGAAATTTATCCAGCCTAGGGCAGGAAGCTACAACTATTTCTCGCTTCATACTTCTCCCTCACTTCAGCTCCCTTCCTCATCATTTCCTCACAGACAGGAAAGTGCTGAGAGCAAGTGCAGGAGGACTAAGCAGCAGAGTTGTAAAATAACAGACATACATACTCACCTCCATGCTGCAGCATCGTCTGATGCTGCAACTGTTCCCTGTCAGCCCTAAGCCAGAGAACTGAGTGATCACATGACTGCTGATCACTCAGTTCTCAGTCAGCTCTGAGCAGAGAGAGCCTTTACTGTCAGTCACTGCTCTCTTCTCTGCCCCTCCAGCACTCACTGGAGCACCAGGCCAAAGAGGGGGTAGGAGCGGCTGGCGCAGGCTCACAGCAGTGTGCTGAGACACTGAGCCAGCTGCGGGTCAGGTATGTGGGTTGATCCTGACAATATTGTCAGTTTTCTTAGAGAACCTGGTGCGGCTCTGTGACTTCTTTCAAAAACGGACTTTGGCTCACTGACGGCTGATTCCATGTTACTGGAGAGCACAAGTGCAGTCCTGTGACCCACAAGAGAAGTATGGCCAAAAAAGCTTTGGCAATACTTCAATTTTAAACTACAATTTTTTCTTTATAAATGTCAGTTCTATTATTGTAGTGGGTTGTATACATTGATCAAATGAGCCAAGTCACAGACAGGCTCTCCCATGTTATCTAAAGTAACTTTGCAATTTTAATATTAAATTTTAAGCATTATATGTATTTTAAGCAAACATTACAAAATTACATTTAAAGGTTTTTTTTCATTTGCACATGTCTCACAGGGCAGTTTTCCAGCCCCCTGTGTCCCTTGCTGATTAGACTAGAAAATGGGTACATTCATCTCATCACTACTAGGATATTTGGAGCAAGATTTGGTGAAGTCTGTACTGTGCTGCTCACTCTTCTCCTTGTTGAAAGGCTCTGACATGGTGAATCAAAACCCTTCCTCTACCAAGATGGCTGCCTGCACATAGCGACACACTGTAAAACAAGCTATATAAAAATGACAACCACCCTAATTTATGATTAGCTTTTGAAGAAAGGTGCACATGGAAGGGCTTTGCAAAGTACAAAGTTTTCCCAGCATACCTACTAGCTAGAATGCAACCCCCCCCCCCCCCCCCTCAAAAACAAACAACAAAAAAAAGCAAAATTGCACTGTCCAACAATTTGCATTAAAAAAGAGGTTAGTTGTACACATCTGCAGACATACATTGTGTAGCGCTACCCCCTGAGGAGCCGCTTAATGTATGTTTGGTTCTGTACTCTGCCTCTCAACCCCAGGAACGGTCTCAACCCCTCTGGCACACCTGCTTGATAATATTAGTGTGGAACCCAACAACAGAGAGAAAAACACAATAATGATAACCATGAAGTATATTTACAGAGGCTCTGGGTTCCGTCACATCACCAGCTGTGGTAGTAAAGAGAGACTCCCACACAATATCAATGAACCACTTATAAAGTTTACTAAAGTGAATATTAAACAGAATGAAGAATAACAATCAATATAGATATAGAAATTGTGGATTCAATAATCACCTTAGGGAGTATATGTAGACAGGTGTACAATGGAACAAGTGTTCAATATTCTCCAAAACCTATATTAAACACCTTCACACTGAGGCCTCAATACACACACCTAATTGCAATATAATATTACTTACATTCAAAAATACAATGCAATATTTAACCTGTACTCAGGGGCTCCCCCTAGGTTGTAATTCAATGTTCAAACTACAAAATAGAGCGGAGATGCTTTGCAAAAGATGATAAAAGTTCCTTGACTCCAGATATCTTCAGCCAGCCTGTAGTTTAAACTGCAGTATTTGTAATCCAACAGGGCAAAAGAGATAAAGCAAACTGTAGAATAAATGGTACGTTGATAACTGTTTAACTGAAGAAATATGGCACTTGTAACTTCCTCCTTATGTGTGAGTGTAATACAGTAATGACCTCACAGCACAGGGAGCAACAAACCCCCAGAATTCAGCTGTATGTGGCCTGTGAATAAGTAGAATCACTTCTGTGGAACTACAAGTTTTACCAGCAGTCTGTAAACAACCTACTCAGCAAACAGTGCACTTTACTGAAATGGGCAGGTACCCTCTCACCACAATAGACACAGAGTCTGTGAGGCTCCATCCGGACTCCCCTTCTGATGTCTCAGTCTGATGAAAAGATGGCGCCGCCACGCTGTTCTGCTCCTCCGGATGTCTGAGATGCAGGAAAACTTCCAGATGTCCTGGCACTGCACAATGATCCGCTTGCTAAGCTGGCAGGGCTGTACTCTGAAGTCCCTCAGAGGCTGGCGATCCTGCTCCACGCCATAGGCTGCAGTGTCTCTGCCCTGGTCACATGCACAGACCTCCTGCTGGCTGTTGAATGGCGTCCAGAGAGGCTGAAAGATGGCCGTGCTGTTCCTTTTATTACTGCTCCCAGCAGGCTGTTCTGTGACTTGGCATTGTGGGTCCAGCAGTTCCCAAACTGAGTTAACAACATGAGTCACTTCCTCATCAAAATTCATATCCCACAATGCATAACTGTTTGCCTCTTAAATGAAGGAAAGATCCTGATAAAGTTTCAGCGGTCACTAGAGGGAGCCAAACCCTTACTTAAGAAACAATACATTACTTAACATGATAACTTTGGTAGCAAACCCCTGTGCTACAATGGAAACTGCACTGCCTTGTCAAGGTCTCACTGCAAGTTTGAGAGTCTCCATATTAGAGCATACAGTGGATATAGAAAAGAATCACCCCCCTTTAAAATAATCAAGTTTTGTTGCTTTGCAGCCTGAAATGAAGACAAACACAGTTTTTGTTTTATCCAGTTGTATTTACTAGTGCAACTTATAACATCCAAGTGAAAGATATAACACCAATATGTCAGAATTTTTTTTAAATTCAAAAACAGAATTACTGAGTTGGAAAAAGGATCATCCTCCTTTTGTCAGTATTTTGTTGGACCGCACTTTGCTTTAACTACCTGAGATCCGCGCTATAGCCGAATGACGGCTACAGCGTGGATCTAAGATACCGGGATGACGTCTATTGACGTCGTCCCGGCCACGAGCTGCCTGCGCGCCCCCTGAAGGGCGCGCGGAGCGCTCTGTGATCAGCGAGTCTGTGAGACTCACTGGATCACAGATCCGAGTAAGGGGTCGATCCCGACCCCTTACCACGTGATCAGCTGTCAGCCAATGACAGCTGATCATGTGACAATAACAGAGCCGTTAATCGGCTTTTGTTTCCTCCTCGTGCTGACAGCGCGAGGAGAAAAAAAAAAGCCGATCACCGGCGGCAGTGAGAGGGACATTAGTCCCTCTCACTGCAATGTGCCCAGCAATGTGCCCAATCCATGGTGCCCACCTTTGCCTAATTAAAGTGCCGCCTACCAGTGCCCACAGTGCCATCTGTCAGTGCCATTGGTCAGTGCCCACAGTGCCATCTGTCAGTGCCCACAGTGCCATCTGTCAGTGCCCACAGTGCCATCTGTCAGTGCCCACAGTGCCAGTGCTGTACATCAGTGTCACCTACCAGTGCTCATCAGTGTCACCTACCAGTGCTCATCAGTGTCCCCTACCAGTGCTCATCAGTGTCCCCTACCCGTGCCCATCAGTGCCACCTATCAGTGCCCATCAGTGCCATCCATCAGTGCCATCTATCAGTGCCCATAAGTGTCATCCATCAGTGCCCATCGGTGCCACCCATCGGTGCCACCCATCGTGCCACCCATCCGTGCCCATCAGTGCCATCTTTGCTGTCCCCATCAGTACCGACTTATCTGTCCCCACCAGTGCAGCCTATCAGTGCCCACCAGTGCAGTCTATCAGTGCCCACCAGTGCAGCCTATCAGTGCCAACCAGTGTAGCCTATCAGTGCCCACCTGTGCCGCCTCATCAGCGCATATTAATGAAGCAGAAAAATTACCTGTTTGCAAAATTTTATAACAAACTATTTAACATGATTTTTTTTTTTTTCCATATTTTTGTTTGTTTAGCAAAAAATAAAAACCCCAGCTGTGATTAAATACAACCAAAAGAAGGCTCTATTTGTGGGAAAAAAATTATAAAAATTTAATTTGGGTACAGTGTTGTATGACCGCGCAATTGTCATTCAAAATACGTCAGCGCCAAAAGCTGAAAATTGGTCTGGTCACGAGGGGGCTTTAAGTGCACAGTAATCAGGTGGTTAATTACAGCCTTTAGTCTTTTTGGGATATGTCTCTACTAAATGTGCACATCTAGACTTTGCAATATTTGCCCACTCTTCTTTGCAGATCTGCCCAAGTTGAATTTGATGACCGTTTGTGGACTGCAGTCTTCAATTCATTCCACTGATTTTCAATGGGGTTTAAGTCTGGGCTCTGACTAAGCCATGCAAGGACATTTACCTTTGTCTCCTTCAACCACTGTGTGGTCAGTTTTGCTGTGTGCTTTGGGGGTCATTGTCATGTTGAAATGTAAACCTTCTTCCCATTGACAACTTTCTGGCAGAGGGCAGCAGAGTTTCCACAAGAATTTGATAGTATTTTGCCCCATCCATTTTTCTTCTATCCTGACAAGTGCTCCAATCCCTGCTGCAGAGAAACACCCCTATAACAGGATATTCCTACCTCCATGCTTTACTCTAGTATTGGTGTTATTTGGATGGTGAGCTGTATTGGATTTATGCCAGACATATTGTTGAAATGTAATGATTTTGCCTCAACACCAAACAATATCTCTGGTGGAAATCCAATACAGCTCACCATCCAAATAACACCATTCCTACAGTAAAGCATGGAGGTGGTAATATCCTGTTATGGGGTGTTTCTCTGCAACAGGGACTGGAGCACTTGTCAGTAGGGAAGAAAAATGGATGGGGCAAAATACCATCAAATTCCGGAGAAAAACCTGCTGCCCTCTGCCAGAAAGTTGTCAATGGGAAGAAGGTTTACCTTCCAACATGACGATGACCCAAAGCACACAGCAAAAATGACCACACAGTGGTTGAAGGAGAAAAAAGTGAATGTCCTTGCATGGCCTATTTAGAGCCCAGACCTAAACCCATTTGAAAATATGTGGAATGACTTGAAAACTGCAGTCCACAAACAGTCACCCACAAATGTAACTGAACTTGAGCAGTTCTGCAAAGGAGAGTGGGCAAATATTGCAAAGTTCAGATGTGCAAAATGTGGTCCAACAAAATACTGACATAAGGGGGGTGATTCTCTTTCCAACTTAGTGATTCTGTTTTTTATTTTTTCTGACATGTTAGTGTTATATCTTTCACTTGGATGTTATAAGTTGCACTAGTAAATACAGCTGGATAAAACAAAACTGTGTCTGTCTTCATTTCAGGCTGCAAAGCAACAAAATTTGATTATGTGTTCATACCTTACTGTTAACAGCTTCTGTTCTTCCACCCCTGCACGAGTCACATCAGCAGACAGTCAATAACGTTGAAAAGAGATTTATTTCTTTAGTTACTTTGTGTTGCAAGCTTAGTCATGGGAATATGAGCTGCCTCTCTTTTTCTGGTTCCTGAGTGTAAATTTAAAATCCTTTCCCTTAACGAACTGACCAATGCCCCTCTAAAAGACATTGTGGTATGTGGATGTTAGGAGCCCCAGGCCTCACCTGCCTATCTTGACTCATTGGCAATCCTCCCACGTCAGTTCAGGAAAGTCCTGGATGATATGATGCCACTGGGTTGCACTCCCACTGCACTCTCCCACCGACAGTCCATGATTGCCATAGAAAGCTGATCCCAGTCTACCGTGTCCGTTCTGCAGCTACTTCCCGCTCCGCATAGTCAGAAACATCCCAGCCAGGATGCCGGTCCACTTCTCCCGGGGTTACTTGGTGAATTGGTGTTGAACCATCCAGGACTGAGGTCTCTGAACCCTTAGGCCTTCAGGTCTTGTTCCTGCTATCCAGCGCTGGGGTCTCTGAACCCCCAGGCCTTCAAGCCTGCTCCTTATGGTTACATCTTTCCTGTTTCTCTGGATTCAGTTCCTCCCATCTCCTCCAGGAAGCATGTGACCCCAGTTTATATGTGAGTCCTGCCCCTGCCAATACAAATCAATGATTGGACCAGGGCTCTCCACACAAACTGCCTGCACCCCAGTCCCCAGCCCACCTTCTTTCCAGAACATTTCCTATGGAAAGTAAGGGAGATCTTTCAGGGCAAAGTACATGTGGCCACCCCCCTCTATGCTATCACTCCTCCCAAACCAAACCAACGACCAGGCCTAAACAAAAAGGTAAGGCACTGGCAATTTACCTAACACTTACCTAACTAGCACCCACCTAAAGATGGTGGGCGCTACAACTGTATATAGCAATTAATAAATTAAGGGCAGGTATGCCTGAAGGCATCTTATTCCTCTTTAAAACTGCTGGCACACATTAGAAGACCAGAAAGAGCACAATGGCTGCTGAAAGCATCCAATGTGTCCCCACGCCAATTTCAGTGAGCAAGTTAGACAAAAATGGCAACCATCCCAATTATAACTAACTTTTGAAGCAAGGTACACAAGAAAGAGCTTTGCACAGGACAAACAAACGTTTGGCAGCAGTGTATTTAACCACTTCTCGCCCAAGGTACGTCATATGATGTCATGGACTGAGAGATTTTTAAGTACCAAATTTAGTTGCCATTCCACGTGTGTGCGCAATTTTAAAGCATGACATGTTAGGTATCTATTTACTCTGCGTAACAACATCTTTCCTATTATATAAAAATATTGTGCTAACTTTACTGTTATTTTCTTTTCCAAAACAAATGCGTTTGAAAAATGGCTGCGCAAATACCGTGTGTGACATAAAAAGCAATGACCGCCATTTGATTCCCTAGGGTCTCTGCTAAAAAAAACATTTATAATGTTTGGGGGTTCTGAGTAATTTTCTAGAAAAAAAAAATTATGATTTTTACATGTAGGAGCGAAGTGCCAGAATTGGCCCGGATGGAAAGTGGTTAAGTGAAAGAGGATGCACTTTCAGTGTGCGCTTTTCAGAGTTAGAAAAGGTGGTGAGGAAGACATATTACTTCCCAGCCGTCTGTCAACTACCCTATGAAAACAAGCCCTCAGTCCACAGCTGCTGGTTTTTCCTCCATACTACTCACTTGCTACCCATGAGCATAAGGTTTTTGCATGGGCACTTTAATATCATGTGGTATGTCATCATGACATACACTTATAATTAACTATTTTACAATCTTTATGAATAGCGTCATAGTGCATTTCTTCCACTGCAATCACCACTGCAGCTGTTTATTCTATAATTTATCACTAGAGGGTGTTGTAACACAATATTGTATGAATCTTTTTTTCTTTAGTATGCAGCGTCAGTCAGTAGTAGCGTTTCTTTAATATTCTCGTCAAGCACGCTAAGCAGGCTGCATTATGAACATCCTTTCCTGAGCACGACAATAGCCAAGCTAATTGTGAACCAGCGTAAAAGCAAGAATAATGTAAAACCATCACTTTTTTCAGAATCCTGAACCCCAACACTGATTTGTGACCATCTTGATCACCGAAGAACTAGCTAATTTCCTTTAAAGAAAATATTAGCTAGAAATCAATGATGCTTGTAGCAAAGAATATACCTTTTTTTTTTACTAAATTACGCTTTTTATGGGATATGCATTGAAATAAAAAATATGCCAGCCACATGTCTACGTGTTGAAAATAAATGATTGCATAAGCTATGAATACCAAACTAGGCACAGAATGCAGTATTCATTTTTATTTTCTGGACAATCGCTGGACTATGAGCATGATTGCATCGTTGCCAACATTTCAAAAAAATTCCAGGGACACCTTTTTACTGTGCATCTAGCAAACCATTATAGGCAGAAAAAAGCAATTTAATTAGGGGCAGAACATTCATTTAAATTGGATATGGTTCTACAAGAGGCATATAATTTACCTAATGCCAATTTAATTTAACATATACTGTATGAGGCTAGGTCACACTTGTGTGATGCCAGTCATCGCATGTGATTCACATCGCATTGCTGTGCAGATCTCATGCGATGTCTGTGCGATGCGAATTCAACAATAATTTGTACGGCTAATTTTGCATCGCTTTCGGAGCAAAATGGTGCAGGACCCTTTTTTTGGTCCGCACTGGAATCGGATCGTATGGATGTTCACACCCATGCGATCCAATTCCTGCACCATTTCACAGTTCACACTGCGATCTGAAACCAATCTGGGGGTGGCATTAACTTTGTATTGACACCTGCAGCGGTTCGCAGAGGGCAGTATGACCCGCCAGCGATTCAGGTGCCATGAGGTAACCTGCACTGGAATCGCACTGGTTCCCGCATTGCACAAGTTTGAACCGAGAAGAAGACAGCTGTAGTTTTCATAGCTAAAGAGAAACAAAAGTAAACAAAGCCAACACAAACACTTTAGTAGTAACTTGTATACTGGTCACAAGGCTTTGCAAGGTGAAGACACTAAGGCCTCATGTACACTGGAAGATTTAAAAAGGGCAGCATAGCTGCATTAAAAATGTGAGTTTTTGCTGCCTTTTGATGCTTTTTTTCATTAGCAGTATTTAGCATTTTCCTGCGTTAGCGTGTTTTAGCTTTTTTTTTCACAACACATCTCTGCTATTTTTTAACTCTCACTTTCCCAAAATGCTTGAGTCTCAAAAACGCTCATAAACACCAGGTAGCGGTGCGGCCCCCCCTCTGCTGTTTTTCTTTAATCATTTGTGATTTACACAATTGGCTTATGCGACCTGGGGACAATACCATGCTGCTTGAATCCTATCCCTTCATGTTTTTAATAATTTGGATGCTTAGATACACTCTTACAAGTAACTGGGATGTAAGTACATATCAGAATGCATTTATTTAATGATTATCAAACTATGGTGTACATGTATTAATAATAGTAAAGTCTTTTGGCTAATCACTGTGTATTTGAATTTTCTAGATAGTTCCTCCTTGCAATTAACCCCTGATGAAGGAGAATCTGTTGTATCTCCGAAACGTCATTGGGTTCAGGCATATGTACTCTGTCTAGGTTTACTTTATGTGTTTGTATCATCATGCATCAGTATTTTTGTATATTATGTACTTTTCATGTATTTTTCCATTATGTATAATAAAATAATATTTTTACGATATACACCTGTTTCGGTAGTGCCATTAAAATCCCACTTCTAGGGGGTTTCCATTATTAATTTAATTACGGGATGCGGCACATCTTTGCTGAACAATCCAATCAGAACTTTGTTTCATAAACACCAGGTAGTGGCGTTTTGCAGCGTTTTACAGCGTTAGAGCGTTTTTACATAGTTTTTACAGTTGAAAAACTCCTCTTCAAACGCAGTAGTTCTGTTTTTTTTCCAGCCTGAAAACTCCCCTGCCAAAAAACGCTGACAAAAGCCTATGTGTGCATGGACAAATAGGCTAACATGCTGGGGAGTTTACTGGCTGCAGAAAAAATGCCTGACTCCAAAAAACAGCAGCTGAAAAAACATCTAGTGTGCATAAGGCCTAAGGGGGGTTTCAGACTGATTCGCTGTGGTTTGACCACAGCACAGTTTACCCGTGATTTTTGTGTGGGTTACCCCTGCTTTTCTTTACCCGTGCTTTTCCATGAAAGGCTTTGTCTGAAAGTACACCTAAAGTCTTGCATAAAAATGAAGCAATAATGCTGTCCTATGCACCTGCTGTATTAGAGTTTGCTTAGGTCTAGACAGAAGGACCAGCAGTGATAAACCTAGCATAGTTGAAGCCTGGGACAGATCTTTTTTTACACATGCCATTTCCTCTTAAAAGTAAAGTATGGGATTTTTTTTATCCCATAATCATACTTACCTAGGTCCGATGCTGCAGTTGTCCCCCGCCGCCTCTTTACTGAGAACTGAGCCACCGAACACTGCCCATGGCTCGGTTCTCTCACCTCCCCAAGCGGAGAGCTGCTCAGCTCCTCCACGCTCACTGGAGCGCTGAGCTGTTGAGGGGTGCAGAGCGGCCGTCTCAGCCTCTCAACAGCTCACTGAGAGGCTGAGGCGGCTATCAGTCCAGGCACCTGGCGGATCCAGACTTCCAGAATCAGGATGATGCGGTGCCTGGACTGATCTGTGTGACATCAACAGAAAGCTGACTTCAGACCGCTCTCTGCTGAAAACGGGTCACATGAGTTCAAAACTAATTGCACTCCTGTGACCTTTAGGAGAAGCCCAGCCAAATGAGCTCAGGCTGGACTTCTTCTTTAATATCAGAGTTATTTTCCGTAGTAATCAAATCATTGTCATTGTCTCTTCGGAAGGAGGCGCCAGAGAGAAGGGCCTCCTTGAAGAGTTTCTAGAAATGCCCATAAGTAGGCGAGTCATTGCTAAGGCTCCAGCAATGATGGCTGGCTGCTAGGAGAAGATGTGTTGCCCCGATGCTGCAGAAGAAGGGTCACTGTGGGCATCTGTCAGATCACTCATCCTGACTTGTGGGTTTGACTAATAGGAAAGAGTCAGTAACCTGGTATTTATGAGGGACTTTGCCTATTATTAGCCATATGGTTCCCGTGTGGAACAATGCAGAATGTGTTTCGTTAGCTAGACTGGTCGGTTGTTCTGTTTTTCTTTACAGGAGCACAACGGGACAACGAGTCAAGAGTTGCCCTTAGGGGGATGGATGCACCAACTATCTCTACGTGAATGTTAGCGATAGGTGTCTGTTTAGGTGAGAAAGTTGCCTCTGCGGAGAGGACAGTCTCACTGTAATTATGATAGACTGTACAGTTGCCACATGTTTGTGTATTTTCTTTGCAGGCTTGCAAGGAGGCTCTATGCCTCAATGGAGATGGCCTGTGGAAACATTATTGTACATATGTAATGATATTGTTGTAGTATAGTTAGTTAGAATGCTTAGCCATTTTCCCTAGCAATCAGTCTATGTTTGGCGGGGGGTGCACTCATACAGTGGTCTTGGTAGATGCTTCCTTGAAAAAATTAGTAAATATCCTTGTACGGCAGATGTCTTATATTTTTTTACTGTAAGTTATTATTCTTATCAGCCACATATGGGGTATGCCCCATGGCTTTGTACATATGTTATATTCCCTTTTCCAAGTTTGTGGGATACTCTTTGTAAATTTTTGTACAGGTATTTTGTAGAGATGGCTGCCCAAAACCAATCAGGACATGGCTTATGTTGGTGGGGGATGGATGTAGCACCCTCCTAGGTAGGTGCTAGAAGAAAATATCTTTCTGCTTACTAGGAAGGCTGCTATGTAAATTTAGATGTTCTCTGCCTACCAGGGAGCAGAGATCCATTGATAGGGTCTGCATATAGTGCTTAGATACTGCTCTTTTTTAAATATTGGTGCTACATTGGCTTTTCTCCAATCAGCTGGTACCATTCTAGTCAGTTGACTGTCAGTAAAAATTAGGAACAATGGTCTGGCAATTACTTGACTGAGTTCCCTAAGTACCCTTGGGTGCAAGCCATCTGGTCCCGGTGATTTATTAATGTTACGTTTGCCAAGTCTATTTCTAATTCTGTCCACTCTTAGCCATGAGGGTGCTTCCTGTGATGTGTCATGAGGACAAACACTTCAGTTTTGGTTGCTGAAGCCCCCTTATTCCCTTGTGAAGACTGAGGAAAATAATAAATTCAATACCTTTGCCATCTCCCTGTGACAGACTCACCTTGGACAGAGGCTTTTGGAAGGGACTGACTGCTACCCTCTTGCCTACCGACTATGGGCCTTGGCATTTGAAGGAGCTACAAGCATTTAGGAAGATATTCTGTTATTTAATGCAAAAGGAAATTATTAACCATTTCCGGACCGCCTCCTGCACATATACGTTGGCAGAATGGCACAGCTGGGCAAAACCACGTACCTGTACGTGGCCCTTTAATTGCCCAGCCGTGGGTGGCGCACTCGCGACCCGGTCCTGAGCTCCGTGGCCGCGGCTGCGGGACCAGCGATCGGGTCACAGAGCTGAAGAACTGGGAGAGGTCTGTGTAAACAAACCTCTCCCCGTGCTTCCTACACTGCCTGTCACTGATCGGCTGTTCCCTGTCATTGGGAAAGCCGATCAGTGATGTCAGACGTAAAGCCACGCCCCTACTGTAAAAAAACACACACACATCACACTAACCCCTCCCCGCCCCCTAGTGGTTAACTCTGTCACATTCACTTGTACATTATTCTTGATGTATAGGCATACCCCTCCCCTTTTTTTACCCTCTCTATCCCTGCAATAAAGGGAATACCCTTGAATGGTTGCCAGTCAATCATGAGAGCTGTTGAACTAGGTCTCTGAAATTCCCCCAAAATCTAAATCCTCCTTGTTCAACAGTATCTCTAGTTAACCCAACTTGTCTGCTTTCCAGCCCGTCTCTGATGATCCTTTGAACAAGCACCAGCTTGATTTTAATTATGCTCTAATCAATACCTGGTATTGATTACCTGTTTTGCCAAAGATTCTTTTTTCAGTTGCCTCCATTGGGTCCCTCTTACAGTATGTTGCTCCATATGTTGCGCCAAAGCCTGGTGGTCTGGGCATACCCTTCACAATTGGTAAGCACATTTGCCTTCACAACCTTGGTAGTGGTGAGCTCCAGGAGAGTTGCAGAGTACAATTTGTGCCTTGCCACGACCCGGATGCGATTGCCACAATCCAGGTGAATAAGGGGACCCATGTCCAGGAATTCCAGGAAGAGATCATCACAGCCCTTTTGTATCCAGAAAGTGCTGTGGCCCAATTTCCCAATCAAGATGCAGTGAGCCAGTTGCAATTTCCGGTTGTCCTCCCTGGTACCCCTACCCAAAGAGCACCCCAAAAAAGATGCTGTGTCTGTAATAAACGTGGATACAGGCGTGACACCTACTATTTTTGTCCCTCCTGTCCTGGCGAACCTGGTCTCTGCATCGAGGACTGTTTCCGTCGCTACCACACACTAGTGGAGTATTAGTATAGGGTACAGCATGGCATAGTCTAGGGCATATTTTGACACAGGGTCTCGAAAGATGTTAGATGACTATCACATTTTTTCGATAGGAAAAAAGAAAGGGAAATGGACTTTATAGGCACTATTTGAAATTTTTATACAATATTTATTGAAAAAAAAATATACCACAAAAACAATTATTACAGAATAAAGAAAAACACAAATATTGACATAAACAATACTTGAAAACATTTAAAAGGAAAAGACCCGGGAACATCCCCCTAGGGGTTTTCAGTACCACTACGTATTTCGCTATTAGTGGGGTTGATTATAAAACTTGCACCATATAACATTCCCACTTGGATGTGGACTGGCCCGAAAGGGGTGGTCGTCGGTCCTGCCGATTAAAAGAAGAAACTCGTGCTCAACATGTTTCGCGACTGAAATGTCGCTTCCTCAGGAGCTTACGTTCTAATTGAAAAAACATTTTGTTACTAAATACAGCATTGATATAAATGTAATATCTGTACAATTTTCACAATCATTTGTATAAGAACTTACTAATGCAGTGCCCAACAAATACTCTCCAATCTCTCTCACGTAGACAGATTCCGTCCAAGCTCCATATGTGCACTTGTTAGGGCTATGGGTGGACGTGTCCCACTGGAACACCAGAAATAGTATCACAACCTCTAATGGGATTACTCACCAAAGGTGAGACCCTAGGGGCAGGACACTGATGTGCAGGGTAGGTTATGGGGACATAACCGATAACTGGAGATAAATACAGAAAGTAAATGTATTAGTAAATGTGATACTATATTAACGCCCAAAAAGGGATTTGTTAAAGACTGATGTTGTCACTATAGAAGAGTAACCATTATACTTACTAGGGTGGACGATAACATATGTGGTGGAAAAAATCGACACCTCGTATGGTATGGAATGCTGACCGTATGGCTTAAATATGATCCGTACTATAAAAAATATATACAAAAACATATAAGGGGATAGGATATTTAGGATGGCATATGGCTATATGGGCTGCCTGTTGATATCACATACTCATTAAGTGTATATACAGTATATACCTATACAGAGTTGTGTACGGGGGACAGGGGAACATGGGCATGTTAGGGGAGGCCTGCAAAGTTTCAATTTGGGTGTGTAGGACACTCATAATAGGTTAGACAGTACACTGGTATATACTAGCTGGAGCGTTCATAGATGTACATGGGACGCTAATATTGAATATATATTGGACAATATGTAGAATACAGGCGCCAAAACCATATCCCAGATCCTGATTAAAGTGATATATAATGCCTAATAGTTGGAATCCCTGGAGTGTTTCCAGGGAAATGCTAAGCAAAAAACAGCTGGATCAATTACCTTAAGGTGGCGGTCAGGATTCCTGAAACTACTGGTTGGTATAAGGATGATGCTGCTTCCAACGCAGTGCTCGGCTGTTGCTCCCCTGGGGCATCTGTGGGGAGGAACGGCCGTTTAGCCGCTTTTATGTCCCGTTCGGGTGACGTCGGAGCACGTCCGACGTCTGCCCGAACCAGCCTAAACGTCATCTGTAAGGCGCCGGAGATGCGCGCGCATCGGAGATCACCATGATGCGCAGCGCTAGTCTCCCTTGCGCAGACGACGTAACGAAGGGCGTTGCTTGGCAACGCCGTCCTGGCCGCACACGCTGTATGCCGGTCACCTCCCATCACTCCTGAGACGTATCAGGAGGAGGAAAAGGCGTGCGGCAACAGCGCATGTGGCTTGGGAGGCTGCATAACCTCCTGCACTGGTGGCGTCCCGCATGGGACAGTGTAGACACCCGTGATGTAAAGATGGAGCTAGGAGGAAAAACCGAAGACATGGAGAGAACTGCATAACCATATGGGACAGAATCACACACGGAGCACATAGAGAGCAGGCTGAAGGGCAATGCGGTAGATAAAGCATCTCAGTAACACAAACGGAACATTACACTGATTAATTAGTCTATATTGGTAATTAACATTTTTAGAGTACAAATACAACACTGTGGGGGAGCATGGATATTACCCTCCCTTTGTGTTCATTATACTCCATTACACATTCGTATTTAGATTAAAGGCTTGTGCAGAATATACATTTATCCTATGGAGCTTGACCTCCTGGTGTGGTTTAAAAATAAGGGAAAAAAGAGGAAAGAATGGAAGGAAAAGAATGGATAAATGGATACAGCATTGGGGGAATATTAGCTGTCCGATATGAACGGACAACTCGTTCAGAGGATAATAGATATCATCTTTGTGAATTTGGGTGAGAACTTTTGGGGCAATAGTTATTACAGATTAACCTTGAATTATATATATTCAACCATCTAAACATTAGGTCGGAGAAGAATTGAAAGAGGGATAGGGAGGCCCCCCGCGGGGCATCAAGGAGGGCCAAATTACCCACCGGTATTCTATAAAAAGGGCCGGTAGGATATCACCTCATTGATACCCGGCGGGGTCGTGGCGTCCAGCCGCTCAATCCAATAGGTCTCTTTTTGCAGGATCTTCTTATCCCAATTAACACCTCTAGGATCCTGTTTAACCACCTCCAATACCAGAAACTTGATCATAGATATATCAAATTTGTGGTATAATCCTAGGTGGCGGCTGACGGGGGTTAACATCTTAGCCCACTGAGAGTAAAATAAGTGATCGTATATCCTTTTTTTTAGGGGGCGTATGGTCTTGCCCACATAGTAGGCTCCACATTTACAGCTCATGAGGTATACCACACCGGGGGTATCGCAGGTGGCATTAAAGCGGGGATAAAATTTTTTCCCATTCGGTAGAGAGAAATACGTGCCCACCTGTATGTGTGGACAATAGGAACAATGACCACATATGAACATTCCCCTAGGGGGGGCATCAGTCTGATCAATGGGCTGATAGAGACTGGCAGTTAGTTTGTCACCTATGGAGGGTGCCTTCCTAAAGACCATCTCTGGTGTGGTGCGAACATATTGGCGAAGCACAGGGTCCTCGCTGAGGAAATGCCAGTGCTTCGCCATGCATGCACGAAGTTGTGCGTGTTGAGCCGAAAAACGTGTAATAAATTTGGTGGTCTGTTTTTCACTAATGGACTTTGGTTTAGGTTTAGGAAAAATAAGCTGAATTCTATCCTGGCCTAAGGCTTTATTGTAGGCACGTCTTAATAAGCTTTTACTATAACCCCGTTCTCTTAGGCGAATACGTAGCTCCTTGGCTTGGTTGGTAAATTGCACGTCATGCGTGCAATTGCGCCTAAGGCGGAGATACTGTGCATAGGGGATGCTATGTACTAATGACCTTGGATGACCGCTTTCTGCATGCAGCAGAGTGTTGCCTGCTGTGTTTTTACGAAATAGTTTTGTAACCACGTTATTGAACTCGTCTCTGTATAGTGTTAAATCTAGGAACGAAATGATATCTTTATGGTATTCATATGTAAATCTAAGATTGTAATTATTGATATTAAGTTGAGCCATAAAGCTTTCCAGATCAGGGACTGTGCCTGTCCAGATCATTAGAATATCGTCGATATACCTGAGCCAGCATAGTGTCTGGCTCAGGTAACGATCCAAATTCTCGTCAGAGAAAATCTCACGCTCCCACCCCCCCAGGTACAAGTTGGCGTATGCCGGTGCACAACACGTGCCCATGGCAACGCCCTGTACCTGGAGGTAGTGGGAGCCGGAAAATGAAAAGCAGTTGTGTTTGAGAATAAAGGACAACAGCTTCAGAATGAATGTATTGAAGTCCCACTGTCTATTGTCTTCCTCCATCAAGAATCTACTTATAATTTGAATACCCTGATCATGCGGGATACTTGAGTATAAGGCTTCTACATCTACTGTTACAAGGAGGGCCTCCACGGGAATAGATAAGCCCTCAAGGCATCTTAGAAGGTCAGGTGTGTCTTTTACATAGGATGGCAATTGGACTACGTGGGGCATAAGGAAAAAGTCGACAAATCTGCTGGCATGTTCGGTGATCGACCCTATGCCTGACACTATAGGTCTTCCTGGGGGTTTGTTTCTATTTTTGTGGATCTTAGGTATGGTGTAGAACGTGGCCTCCCTTGGGAATGGAACATTCAAAAATTCATAGGTCTGTTTGTCAATAAGTGCCTCTGTGTAGGCTGTGTAGATTAAGAACTTAAATTCTAAACCAAATTTAGATATCGTGTCAGTTGTGATAGGTCTATACCACTCTGTATTTTCCAGAACATCCAGACACATCCTCTCATATTGCTGGTTCGTTTGGAGTACGATGTTCCCCCCTTTGTCGGAGGGTTTTATAACTGTATCGTTTCTAGTATGTAGCTGTTTCAGGGCTTCCTGTTGACTTACTGTCATATTGGGAGCACTGTATGATGTCGGCATAGATTTAATTTCTTTAACCATAGCAATAAGAAAGGCAGAAATCTGGGGGTTAGTCGTTAAATATGGAAATTGGTTGGATTTATTTTTAAATGAATGCTTCCTGGGAATTCGTTTTGTAGTCCCTGGACAAAGTTGTGTTGTCTCAGTACTCTCTGGGGGACTGCTGTCATAATCTGGATTCTCATCCAGTAGCAGCATTAAATCCCTTAGGGCCCTGAAGTCTTTCATAGTGTAGTTTTTAATTTTTTCCGACATGGCTTTTTCTTCCTGCTGGCGCTTTTTTGTGGGGTCAAAAATATATTTATATGTAAGTTTGCGTGCGAATAAATATAGGTCTTTAATGGCCTCATACTTGTCTATATTAGTGTTTGGACAAAAACGTAATCCTAATTTGAGGACCGTTAGCTCCTCACTAGAGAGGGGATAGGGTGTCAAATTAATAACACTTAATTCATCCATTGTCATTAGCTGCGCTGAGTCCCCTCTAAAGGGATATCTCTGCGTGCCTGGCGGGATGAGTTGGTGTTGGTGTCTCTAGAGTTAGATGGTTCTCCCATTGTGGGCATTGCAGGTCCAGTTTGGGAGTTATGTAAAAGTTGGATGGCTTGGGCCGCTACTGGGCCCATATAGGCATACTGAGATAGATCTGTGGTCTGTGTTTTCCCATCACCTCTACGTGGGCCACCCTGTGATTGGCTAGTATTTGGTTTGAAACTGGAAACATTCTCTGGTTTCTTTTTAGTGCCCGGTGCCTGTTGCCCACCACCATAGAAGCCCCTCTTACGTGATCCTGGTAACGTTCGATCCGCTGGTGTCGAATATGGTGTTTGTACCTGGGAAAAAGACGAAGAAACAGATGAATCGGAGAAGTCATCTTCTGATGCATAAACATTTCTAGCGTTGGTCTGAGGGTAACTCCTGCCTGCGGACTTTCTAACTTTGGTTTGGTTATCCCATTTATAGGCATAGTTTTCTACAAAGGCCATTCTATCCTTGGCCAGTTTGGCCTGTTTTTTTGAGATTATGTTTTTATTCAATTTATCTAAAAATTCCTTTAGATCCTGATTTTTGCTCACAAAGAGAGGGTGTTTGTGTATTTGTTCGTGTTGTTGTTTGAGAATTCCTAGTTCTTTGTCCAGTTGATCAATATCTAATTGGTACTGGACCAGAAGTAGCTGCATACATTCCTTACTGCACTTATTTAGGATACCCTCCCATGACTGTTTAAGTTCTGGTGTGACGTTTTTAACAGATGGGAACATTTGTACTCTTAAGCCCATAGGGCTTATATTCTCCTTGATATATTGATTGAAAAACTCCATATGCCAGTATAAGTTTGACTTTTTCTTTAGTAGTTGTCTAAGTTTAACGAAATAAGCTTTTAAATCATCATCTTTCTTATTAGAGCCATTATAGGATGCCTGGAATTCAATCATCAACCCTGCCCATGCTGTGCCCATATAGTCCATAGTTCCCTCTTTCTGCCAGGGGAAAAAGTTCAAAGGATTCACCGTAATGAACTTCCAAAGGAAATATATTCTAAATAGTTTGCACACAAATAATGTTTGCTGTTTGGCTTCAATATGCCAGTTTCCACAAAAATGGAATAATAGTAATTGTTGTACAAAACAGGACAGTCCACTTGTTACAGTGGACCAGGAGGGTTCTTCCACCTAGTTTATATATAAAGAAAAAGATTGCTGGGTCCTAAGGTGGCAATCAAGAAACACCTAAAAATGTTGGAGTGCCACATCCTACATATATGTCAAAAAATTTACTTTTTTCGATAGGAAAAAAGAAAGGGAAATGGACTTTATAGGCACATATTTGGAATTTTTTATAATATTTATTGAAAATATACCACAAAAACAGTTATTACAAAATAAAGAAAAACACACAAATATTGACATAAACAATACTTGAAAACATTTAAAAGGAAAATACCCGGGAACATCCCCCTAGGGGTTTTCAGTACCACTACGTATTTCGCTATTAGTGGGGTTGATGTGTATAAAACTTGCACCATATAACATTCCCACTTGGATGTGGACTGGCCCGAAAGGGGTGGTCGTCGGTCCTGCCGATTAAAAGAAGAAACTCGTGCTCAACATGTTTCGCGACTGGGATGTCGCTTCCTCAGGAGCTTTCGTTCTAATTGAAAAAACATTTTGTTACTAAATACAGCATTGATATAAATGTAATATCTGTACAATTTTCGCAGTCATTTGTATAAGAACTTACTAATGCAGTGCCCAACAAATACTCTCCGATCTCTCTCACGTAAACGGATTCCGTCCAAGCTCCATATGTGCACCTGTTAGGGCTATGGGTGGACGTGTCCCACTGGAACACCAGAAATAGTATCACAACCTCTAATGGGATTACTCACCAAAGGTGAGACCCTAGGGGCAGGACACTGATGTGCAGGGTAGGTTATGGGGACATAACCGATAACTGGAGATAAATACAGAAAGTAAATGTATTAGTAAATGTGATACTATATTAACGCCCAAAAAGGCGTGTTTTATTGTTAACCTCCCTGGCGGTATGATTCTGGCTGGAATTTTGTGCTGAAAGCGGTACAATTATTTTGCATGGAAATTTGGCATTTTTCTAGTAGACATCCCGGGTATGATAAAGTTTGAAACACAAAATCATAAATTTTAATAAAATAAAAAAATATATAAAAATGATTCAATAATGTAATCAAATCAAAAACACTGAAATTTGCTCAGTTGCAGAATAGTCGCTGTCATTAAATTTATTGTTTGATGATAAATTGTGATTCTAATTTTTTATCAGTGTTTTCTAGCTGGTCTAAAACCACTTTTGACATAAAGGGACACTTTTTGGTTGCTATGGACGATCTCCAGTTTCCAGGCAGAAAAAAAAAAAACTTTTTATTATATAAAATGACATGCAGGGCACTGGGCAGACCACTAGGGACAAATGGGGTGTGTATTTTTTGTATACAGTACTGTAATCTGTAAGATTACAGTACTGTATGTGTATTGTGTTTTTACACTTTTTTGAATTTGACGCCGATCTCCGCTCCCGTGCGTCGGAACGTCGCAGGGAACGGAGACTGGCACTGTGTGAATCGAGCGAGCGGACGGCTCGCTCACACAGCGGGGAGACATCGCAGGATCCAGGGGAAAAGGTAAGTAACTTCCCCCCTGTATCCTGCACGCAAGCCCGAGTCTGGCTCGGGGTTACCGCTCCTAGCAGAAAAAACTGAACCCGAGCCAGACTCGGGATTACCGCCTAGGAGGTTAACCATTGTTTGCTTTGCAGGCACGCCATTCAGCTGCAGCACTGATTTGTTTATTTTGACAGCAACAGGGTTGGCTCTCACAATACGTAAATCAAAGGCTCCAGCTCTGTAGAAGGTGATTTTACCACCGTAGTTAAAAAAAGAGCATATATGGCGAAGCATAGGGGCTGGGGTGGACAGAGGACGGCTCACCCCTGTGCTTCGGCATTTATTTTTATTCACTTTTCTTGGCACAGATTTCTTCATCCACATCGCTCGATGTGTATGGAGGAATCGGTTAGGCTCTTTTTTTTTCATTCAGCCCATGGGCTGAACGAAAAAAAAGAACAGTGCATGTAAGCCCATCATTAGAAGTGGATGGATGCAGGTTGGTAGCCTGTATAACTGTCAATGGTCCCGAAAATGTGTCAAAAGTGTCTGATCTGTCTGCCGCAATGTCGCAATCCCACTAAAAATCGCAGATCGCCGCCATTACTAGTAAAAAAATAATAATAATAAAAATGCCATAAATCTATCTACTATTTTGTAGACTCTATAACTTTTGCGCAAACCTATCAATATACACTTATTGTCAAGAAAAATAGCAGCTTCACAATGATGGCCAATAGTAAATCACTACAGTAATTGATGCATCACACATAAACATAAGACACTACATATAACAATTAAAAAGAAAGGTCCGCATAGCAACAGACAGGTTAAGGTGTCCGATGAAATTCATCATGGATATGTCTTTAAAGAAAAGGATGTACTATGTGAAGTGACAGCTTAATCTGTGCGTGGCTCCAGGAAGGAATGGATAGGGAGCCATGCACAGGTTAAGCTGTCACTTCACATACACATGTGTATGTGTGATGCATCAATTACTGTAGTGATTTTCTATTGGCCATCATAGTGAAGCTGCTATTTTTCTTGACATTTGGCTTATCTTTTTGCCAATCTAAATTACTTTAATATATATGGCATTTTGATACTCTTAAAAGGATCTTATTCTGTTGCCATTAGTAGCTCTTTTCTGGTGCCTCACACCCAAATTATTTGTTTTTATTATATGCTTAGTTATGGCAACAGCACCCCACATGGTGTAGGATCCATGAGTAACCACCCCACTTGTTGTGGTGAATATATATGTGCTAAGCCTGCCTTTTTTGTTTTCAAAAACATTTTTATTAAGAATAAAAGAATAACCATACAAATGAGTATGTGACATCCATCAATTCAACAGGTATAATAACAAGCCAATTATGAATGGTACATAATTATGTCAAACGTTCAGATCTTAACAGGCAGGAATACCATTGAGATCGTCAAATCAAAAACTTATGATGACAGGGTATAATAATCGTGAAAGGTATTTCATGTAACAAAATCAAGACTATGAAAGTAAAAAAGACAAAAAAAATTAAATCAGGTCAGTCTTGAAGTCTAAACAAGAACCAAAGGTTCCACTTAGCATCAAACACAGGGATAGAGTCGTGTAAGGTATGACATTTTCCGGCTATCATTATGTGATCTATCCGTGCGATAACTTGAGCGAAAGGAACCAAGGCTGTTTTCCCATGCAATGCAATGGCCCACTTAACCACTTGCCGACCGCCGCACGACGATATACGTCGACAGAATGGCACGTACAGGCAGGAGGGCGTATATATACGTCCCTACCTGTCTGCGGGTGGGGGGGGGCCCGATCGGGCCCCCCCCCGGTGCCTGCGGCGGTCGGCATCGTTGGGGGAGCGATCGGAGATGAGGGGGAGGCCACTCATTCGTGGCCCCCCCCTCGCGATCGCTCCCAGCCAATGAAACACTTCCTCTAGCCCCGTCATGTAAACAGGGCTAGAGGAAGTGATGTCATCCCTAACAGACGCGGGTGGGGGGCCGATCGGGCCCGCCCCCGTGTCTGTAAATTGTCCGGGACATTGGGGGAGGGATCGGAGATGAGGGGGGGGGCCCTCATTCGTGCCCCCCCCCCGCGCGATCGCGCCCCGCCAATGGAAGGCTTCCCCTGGCTCTGTATTGTGTACAGAGCCAGGGGAAGTGAGGTCATCTCTCCTCGTGGCGGTCTTTTCGAACCGACGCCGAGGAGAGAAGACACGTGAGTTGCACAACACCTACACTACACTACAATACACTAACAGTAGAACATTCTAGGCACACATTTCACACCCCAGCCCCCCCCCCCCCCCCGATTGCCCCCCTGCACCCCCTGTCACAGTGACACCAAAGCAGTTTTTTTTTTTTTTTTTTTTTTTTTTTTACTGTTAACTGCATTGGTGCATTGTGACCCTAATAACTGTTAGGGCAGTTAGATTTAGCCCCCTTTAGGTCTAGGAACCCCCCCTAATAAAGGTTTAACCCCGTGATCACCCCCCGTCACCAGTGTCACTAAGCGATCGTTTTTTTTGATCGCTGTATTAGTGTCACAGTTGACGCTAGTTAGGGAGGTAGGTATTTAGGTTTGCCGCAGCGTTTTATAGGGTCAGGGACCCCCCATATACTACCTACTAAAGGTTTTAACCCCCTGAGTGCCCCCTAGTTAACCCTTTCACCAGTGATCACCATATAACTGTTACGGGTGACGCTGGTCAGTTAGTTTATTTTTTATAGTTTCAGGGCACCCGCCGTTTATTACCTAATAAAGGTTTAACCCCCTGATCGCCCGGCGGGTGATATAAGTAAGGTTTTAGAGTCAAATAGGGTCTGCGTCGCCCCAGGCAGCGTCGGGTTAGTGCCAGTACCGCAAACACCCACGCACGCAGCATACACCTCCCTTAGTGGTATAGAATCTGATCAGATCTATACTAGCGTCCCCAGCTGTTTAGGGTTCCCAAAAACGCATTGTTAGCGGGATCAGCCCAGATACCTGCTAGCACCTGCGTTTTCCCCCTCCGCCCAGCCCACCCAAGTGCAGTATCGATCGATCACTGTCACTTACAAAACACTAAGCACACATAACTGCAGCGTTCGCAGAGTCAGGCCTGATCCCTGCGATCGCTTACAGTTTTTTGGTAGCGTTTTGATTCAGTCGCTAACAGTCAGGAGCTTTTTTTTTCCCTGTGAGTCTCACTAGTGTACTACTAAATTTAGAGCCCAAAATGGCAAGTCAAACGTACACTAGTGAACAGGCCTACTTGTTTCTGAGCATGACAGATAGTGAAGAGGAGGTCACTCATCTGTCAGAATCAGGCTCAGAATACGACCCAGTAGACGACAGCGGCTCCATGACAGATAGCTCTGACGGCGGAGTTGTGGTCCCTGCTAAGGTCAGGCGTACCAGACCCCAAACTCCTTCTTCTGTTGTTGAGGTGCAGGAACCGCAGGTCGCTCGTAGGAGGCAGAGACGTACTAGAGCCGCTATTCCTTCTGGTGAACAGGCAAGCACCAGCGGCCTAGTACACCCTGGACGTAGTCAAACCAGCACTGCAGTATCACGTGGTGACGTGGCGAGTCCCATAAGTGCAGTTTCAGCTGGCGAGGTGGCAAGCACAAGTAGTGTCCCGCTGCCACCAAGAAGACGACAAAGACAGGCCCGTCGTGCCCATAGTGCCCTTCCTGCAGAATTTGCCAATCCTGATTGGGTGCCCACCACTTCTGCAGAACCCGTACTTCCCCCATTCACTGGCCAACCCGGTATTCAGGTGGAAACAGCTGATTTTACGTCACTTGATTTTTTTTCGCTGTTTTTCACCGAAGATCTCTATAGATCTATTGTGGACCAAACCAATTTGTACGCTGGTCAACACATCGCTGCTAATCCCCAGTTGTCCACCCTTGCCAGAGATTGGAGACCAATTACGGTCCCCGAATTTAAGATCTTTCTGGGCCTTTCCCTCATCATGGGCATAGTTAAAATGGGTACGTTGCGTTCATATTGGTCCACTGAGCCAATGTACCATATGCCCGTGTTCTCTGCCTCCATGTCCAGGGCACGATACGAACAGATTTTGCGGTTCATGCACTTCAACGACAATGAACTCTGTCGTCCTCGTGGAGACCCTGCATACGATCGGCTCTATAAAATTCGGCCCCTCATAAACCATTTCAACCAACGTTTTGCAGACTTGTTTACTCCCCATCAAGTTGTCTGCGTTGACGAGTCCCTGATTAAGTTTACTGGCCGCTTGTCATTCAAACAATACCTTCCCAGCAAGCGTGCCAGATACGGGGTCAAGATGTATAAGCTCTGTGACAGGGCCACAGGCTATACATGTAAATTTATGGTTTATGAGGGCAAAGATAGCCACATAGAGCCGACAAACTGCCCTGACTACATAGGGAGCGCTGGCAAGATTGTGTGGGACTTGGTGTCACCCTTATTCGGAAAGGGGTACCACTTGTACGTGGATAATTATTACACGAGCGTGCCACTGTTTAGTCATTTGTTTGATCATCAGATTGGAGCATGTGGCACCGTGCGACCTAATCGCCGGGGCTTTCCCCAGCGGCTTGTAGAGTCCCGTCTTAGGCTGGGGGAGAGAGCCTGCTTGAAGTGTAATAACTTGCTCACTATGAAGTGGAGGGATAATAAGAATGTTTTCGTTCTTACCTCCCTTCATGCAGACACGACGGTCCAAATTACTACGGCGGCTGGTGTTGTGACGAAACCCCTCTGTGTCCACGAGTACAACCAAAACATGGGAGGGGTGGACCTCAACGACCAGTTGTTGGCGCCGTACCTAGTTGCCCGTAAGGCTAGACGCTGGTACAAAAAAGTGTCTATTTACCTTTTCCAATTGGCTTTGCTGAACGCTCATGTGCTATACGGAGCTTCAGGACGTACTGGATCCTTCCTTAAATTCCAGGAAGAGATCATCGGAGCCCTTCTGTTTCCAGACGGTGCTCCGCCTCACATTCCCCAACCAAATGCAGTTAGCCGGCTGCATGAGCGGCATTTTATTTATGTACTCCCGAGTACCCCTACCCAACAAGCCCCCCAAAGAAAATGTCGTGTCTGCAGAAAGCGCGGATTTAGGCGTGACACCCGCTATTATTGTCCCCGCTGTCCTGACAATCCTGGTCTTTGCATCGGTGAATGTTTTGAACGCTACCATACACTAGTTGAGTATTAGCGTAGGGTACAGCATTGCACAGACTAGGCACACGTTCTCAAGAATGCCATCGCATTTTGAGACCAAAACCGATGGAACCGTTACAACAGTTCCGTTAGAACTGTTACAGTTACAAACAAAAGTTTAAAAAAAAAAAGTAAAAAATAAAACAAAAAATAAAATATAAAATAAAAAAAACAAAAATAGTTGTTTTATTGTTCTCTATTCTCTCTATTCTCTCTCTATTGTTCTCCTTTTTACTGTATTCTATTCTGCAATGTTTTATTGTTAACCATTTTTTTTGTTTTCAGGTACGCCATTCAGTTGCAGCGCGGATTTATCTATCTTGACAGCAACAGCGTTTGCTCCCACGATACATAAAGCCGTGACTCCAACGCTGTAGGAGGTGATTTCACCACCACAGTTAAAAAAAAAAAGAGCATATATGCCGAAGCATGGGGGCAGCAGAGGGCGGAGGAGCGATTTGCTCCTAATGCCGCCTACATACGGTTGAAATTCCGACGGAGGCTTGCCCGTGGAAAATTCCGACCGTGTGTACGCGGCATAACTTTTTTGCGGGAGGATGCCCCCATGCTTCGGCATATATATATTTTAGGCACAGGTTGCATTAAAAAAAATGTTTTTTTTTTACTATGTTTTTTTTTGGTATTTGCTTTGCAGGTATGGTAAATCTTACTGTTATACTGTAATGTTACTTTGTTTTATTGTTAACCATAATTTGCTTAGCAGGTACGCCATTCAGCTGCAGCGCGGATTTATTTATCTTGGCAGCAACAGCGCTTGCTCCCACGATACATAAATCCGTGACTCCAGCGCTGTTGGAGGTGATTTCACCACCACAGTTAAAAACAAAATGGTGCATGTATGCCCATCATTAGAAGTGGGTGGATGAAGGGAGGTTCTAATGGTGGGCATACCCACCGATCAATCTTTTTTTTTCGTTCAGCTCAGGCTGCATGAAAAAAAAGATTACAATATATGCCAAACAAGGGCCAGCAACGTACTGGTATGTTGCTGGACTTTGAGTGGTTATACCAGAATGATGCCGGCAGGATTAGGCATTATCTTGGTATCATTCTTTTCAGCCAGCGGTCGGCTTTCATGTAAAAGCAATCCTAGTGGCTAATTAGTCTCTAGACTGCTTTTACAAGCAGTGGGAGGGAATGCCCCCCCCCCCCTCCCACCGTCTTCCATGGTTTCTCTGGCTCTCCTGTCCCAACAGGGAACCTGAGAATGCAGCCGGTGGTTCCGCCAGCTGACCATAGAGCTGATCAGAGACCAGAATGGCTCCAATCATCTCTATGGCCTAAGAAACCGGAAGCTACGAGCATTTCATGACTTATATTTCGCCGGATATAATCAGCGCCATTGGGAAATTGGGAAAGTATTTTATCACACCGATCTTGGTGTGGTCAGATGCTTTGAGGGCAGACGACAGATCTAGGGTCTAATGGACCCCAATTTTTTCAAAAAAGAGTACCTGTCACTACCTATTGCTATCATAGGGGATATTTACATTCCCTGAGATAGCAATAAAAATGATAAAAAATATATATAAATGAAAGGAACAGTTGAAAAATAAAATAAAAAAGCAAAATCAATAATAATAAAAAAAAAAAAAAAAAAAAAAAAAAAAAAGCACCCCTGTCCCCCCCTGCTCTCGCGCAAAGGCGAACGCAAGCGTCGGTCTGGCGTCATATGTAAACAGCAATTGCACCATGCATGTGAGGTATCACTGCGAAGGTCAGATCGAGGGCAGTAATTTTAGCAGTAGACCTCCTCCGTAAATCTAAAGTGGTAACCTGTAAAGGCGTTTAAATGCTTTTAAAAATGTATGTAGTTTGTCACCGCTGCACGTTTCTGCGCAATTTTAAAGCATGTCGTGTTTGGTATCTATGTACTCGGCCTAAGATCTAATTTTTTATTTCATCAAATATTTGGGCAAGATAGTGTGTTTTAGTGCATTAAAATTTAAAAAAGTGTGTTTTTTCCCAAAAAAATGCGTTTGAAAAATCGCTGCGCAAATACTGAGTGTAAAAAAAAAAAATGAAACACCCACCATTTTAATCTGTAGGGCCTTTGCTTTAAAAAAAAATATATTGTTTGGGGGTTCAACGTAATTTTCTTGCAAAAAAAAATTATTTTCTCATGTAAACAAAAAGTGTCAGAAAGTGCTTTGTCTTCAAGTGGTTAGAAGAGTGGGTAATGTGTGACATAAGCGTCTAAATGTTGTGCATAAAATTCCAGGACAGTTCAAAACCCCCCCAAATGACCCCATTTCGGAAAGTAGACACCCCAAGCTTTTTGCTGAGAGGCATGTCGAGTCCATGGAATATTTTATATTTTGACACAAGTTGCGGGAAAAATAATAATTATTATTATTTTTTTTTTTTTTTTTTTTGCACAAAGTTGTCACTAAATGATATATTGCTCAAACATGTCATGGGCATATGTGGAATTACACCCCAAAATACATTCTGCTGCTTCTCCTGAGTACGGGGATACCACATGTGTGGGACTTTTTGGGAGCCTAGCCACGTACGGGGCCCCAAAAACCAAGCACCACCTTCAGGATTTCTAAGGGTGTGAATTTGTGAATTCACTCCTCACTGCCTATCACAGTTTCAGAGGCCATGGAATGCCCAGATGGCACAAAATACCCCCAAATGACCCCATTTTGGAAAGTAGACACCCCAAGCTATTTGCTGAGAGGTATGGTGAGTATTTTGCAGATCTCGCTTTTTGTCACAAAGTTTTGAAAATTGAAAAAAGAAAAAAAAAAATTTTTTTTTTTCTTTTCTTTCTTCATTTTCAAAAAAAAATGAGAGCTGCAAAATACTCACCATGCCTCTCATAAAATAGCTTGGGGTGTCTACTTTCCAAAATGGGGTCATTTGGGGGGGTTTTGTGCCATCTGGGCATTTTATGGCCTTCAAAACTGTGATAGGTAGTGAGGAGTGAAATCAAAAATTTACGCCCTTAGAAATCCTGAAGGCGGTGCTTGGTTTTCGGGGTCCCGTACACGGATAGGCTCCCAAAAATTCCCACACATGTAGTATCCCCATACTCAGGAGAAGCAGCAGAATATATTTTGGGGTGTAATTCCACATATGCCCATGGCATGTGTGAGCAATATATAATTTAGTGACAACTTTGGGCAAAAAAAAAAAAAAAAAAAAAAAAAGTTTGTAATTTTTCCCGCTACTTGTGGCAAAATATAAAATATTCCATGGACTCAACATGCCTCTCAGCAAATAGCTTGGGGTGTCTACTTTCCAAAATGGGGTCATTTGGGGGGGTTTTGTGCCATCTTGGCATTTTATGGCCTTCAAAACTGTGATAGGTAGTGATAGGTAGTGAGGAGTGAAATCAAAAATTTACGCCCTTGGAAATCCTGAAGGCGGTGCTTGGTTTTCGGGGTCCCGTACACAGATAGGCTCCCAAAAAGTCCCACACATGTGGTATCCCCGTACTCAGAAGTAGCAGCAGAATTTATTTTGGGGTGTAATTCCACATATGCCCATGGCATGTGTGAGAAATATATCATTTAGTGACAACTTTGGGCAAAAAAAAAAAAAAAAAAAAAAAAAAAGTTTGTCATTTTTCCCGCTACTTGTGGCAAAATATAAAATATTCCATGGACTCAACATGCCACTCAGCAAATAGCTTGGGGTGTCTACTTTCCAAAATGGGGTCATTTGGGGGGTTTTGTGCCATCTTGGCATTTTATGGCCTTCAAAACTGTGATAGGTAGTGATAGGTAGTGAGGAGTGAAATCAAAAATTTACACCCTTAGAAATCCTGAAGGCGGTGCTTGGTTTTCGGGGTCCCGTACACGGATAGGCTCCCAAAAAGTCCCACACATGTGGTATCCCCGTACTCAGAAGAAGCAGCAGAATTTATTTTGGGGTGTAATTCCACATATGCCCATGGCATGTGTGAGAAATATATCATTTAGTGACAACTTTGGGCAAAAAAAAAAAAAAAAAAAAAAAAAGTTTGTCATTTTTCCCGCTACTTGTGGCAAAATATAAAATATTCCATGGACTCAACATGCCACTCAGCAAATAGCTTGGGGTGTCTACTTTCCAAAATGGGGTCATTTGGGGGGGTTTTGTGCCATCTTGGCATTTTATGGCCTTCAAAACTGTGATAGGTAGTGATAGGTAGTGAGGAGTGAAATCAAAAATTTACACCCTTGGAAATCCTGAAGGCGGTGCTTGGCTTTCGGGGTCCCGTACACGGATAGGCTCCCAAAAAGTCCCACACATGTGGTATCCCCGTACTCAGAAGAAGCAGCAGAATATATTTTGGGGTGTAATTCCACATATGCCCATGGCATGTGTGAGAAATATATCATTTAGTGACAACTTTTTGTAAACATTTTTTTTTTTTTTTTTTTTTTGTCATTATTCAATCACTTGGGACAAAAAAAATAAAATATTCAATGGGCTCAAAATGCCTCTTAGCAATTTCCTTAGGGTGTCTACTTTCCAAAATGGGGTCATTTGGGGGGGTTTTGTACTTCCCTGCCATTTTAGCACCTCAGGAAATGAGATAGGCAGTCGTAAACTAAAAGCTGCGTAAATTCCAGAAAATGTACCCTAGTTTGTAGACGCTATAACTTTTGCGCAAACCAATAAATATACGCTTATTGACATTTTTTTTTTTTACAAAATACATGTGGCTGAATACATTTTGGCTTAAAAGTATGACTAAAATTGAGTTTATTGGATTTTTCTTATAACAAAAAGTAGAAAATATCATTTTTTTTCAAAATTTTCGGTCTTTTTCCGTTTATAGCGCAAAAAATAAAAATCGCAGAGGCAATCAAATACCATCAAAAGAAAGCTCTATTTGTGGGAAGAAAAGGACGCAAATTTCGTTTGGGTACAACATTGCATGACCGCGTAATTACCAGTTAAACCAGTGCAGTGCGAAATTGTAAAAAGTCCTCTGGTCTTTAGGCTGCATAATGGTCCGGTCTGAAAGTGGTTAAGTGGTTAAAGTATAATTAAAGGATTTTTTTTTCTGGTGATCTGGGGGACCCCAAGGGATTACCTTATTTTGCAGGAATTTCTCCTCACTTCCTGTTTTGGCAATGGGACAGAAAGTGAAGGGAAATGGAACACAGATGGCAAAAAAAAAAACTGACAGGGTTTCTAATCCTCCATTACTCTATCCAAAATAAAAAAGAAAGGTTTGCCTTTAGTTACACTTTCAAGCAGCCTTTCTCAACCTTTTCAACACAGAGGTACCCTTAAAATATTTTTCCAGCCTCAGGAAACCCTGCTAAAAATGACTATATCTACAACTCATGATTAGAGTTGAGCGGACACCTGGATGTTCGGGTTTGGCGGGTTCGGCCGAACTTCGGAAAAAAGTCCGGGTTCGGGACCGAACTTGACCCGAACTTGACCCCGAACCCCGAACCCCATTGAAGCCATTTTGAACACTAAAATGGCTGTAAAAAAGTCATGGAAAGGGCTAGAGGGCTGCAAATGGCAACAAAATGTTGTTAAGAGCATGGCAAGTGATCTCCAAACAAATCTGGATAGGGAAATAACTTAAAATAACATAAAAAAATTAAAAATAAAAATAAAATGCTGGAGGCCCCCTTCTCAGCAGAAGAGGTACAGGAAGTCATTAAGAACCTCAGAAACTCAACGGCACGATGCCGCACATATGGTGGGAATACCCCAGAATACGCACTTTCTGGAAAAAATTATTCAATTTAATGGATAAGAAAGTGGGAAAATAAAATACTTGGAAATTAAAAAAAATTAAAAAATCATAATCTTGACCTAGGAGGACGAAATTCAAATGGAGTAGGAGGTTGAGGTGGCGGTGGATGTGGCGGAGTAGGTGGAAGCGGCGGTGGAGAAGGACGAGGTAGCCAACACTGATTCAAAAATACAACAATGGCTGGGTAAGGCTAGTGGTGAATGATGTGTCGAATTCTGTCCCCCGTCGCATAGTGTCCGCCCTGTACTGCGCTTGCTCAGTACGTAGGACAAGGGGATTTTAAAACTCTCCGAAGACGATGCGCGGTGACTCCAGGTTCAAGCCACATCATCCGAGGTTGAAGCCTAGCCAAGCGAGCCCGTGAGGGGCCCTGTTACTATGTGCTACCGTATGTCCACTTGGATGGTCGGGCTTGAACCTGCACTCACTGCGCAGGCGACGTTCATCTTTGGAGATTTTGTGAATCTCCTTGTCCTCCGTACTGCGCAAGCACTGCACCTGCGCAGTAAGTGGCCGGACACTATCCGATAGCAAGACAGTTTTCGTCAGAACACCGGTATATGTGTCTATTCTGCACAAGGTACGGCCAAGTCCTGTGGGATCCATGCCTGGTTCATTTTAATGAATGTGAGCTTTCACCATGTTGGTGAAATGCTGCCTCCTGCTAAGACATTCCATCTCAGCTGGTGGTGCGGGTTGTTGTGGCGTGCCGACAAAGCTTTTCCACATTCCGGCCACGCTAACCCTGCCTTGCAAGGTGCTGGCGGTGCCCCGGCTGCGTTGGCGACGTCTTCCTCCTCCTCTGCCTTCGCCTTGTGCTTCCACCGTACCACCGCTTCCAAGTGGGAATGCCACCAGCAGCGCGTCTACCAGCGTGCGCTTGTACTCGCGCATCTTACGATCACACTCCAGTGAGGTAATTAAGGACGGCACGTTGTCCTTGTAACGGGATCCAGCAGGGTGGCCACCCAATAATCAGCACCAGTTAAAGTGTGGGCAACTCGGTGGTCGTTGCGGAGACACTGCAGCATGTAATCGCTCATGTGTGCCAGGCTGCCCAGAGGCAAGGAAAAGCTGTCCTCTGTGGGAGGTGTATCGTCTGTGTCCTCTGTATCCCCCCAGCCAGGCACCAGTGATGGACATGAGCTGGTGTTAGGTACCTGGATGGAGAGCCTGACTTTGCTGGGAGGAGGCCTCTCTTACGGCTCTGGTTCAGGGGCCACTGGAATGGGAACAGTGGACCCGAGAGCGCAGCGGAGTAGGAGTGCCTGGGCTGGATGCTGTAGCAGATGCTGGAGGCAGGCAGGAGTCCTCTGGTAGCAGGAGCAGTGGAACCTGGCAGGCAGAAGCCCAGCACCCGGATGCAGGATGGTCCCCAGGTGGCAGCAGCAGTTCTGGAAGCACACAGCATGTGTGGCGTCAGGCAGGCCGGGTCTGGTACACTGGGCAGGCAGGTAAGTGGATGCAGACAGAAGCAGGGTCAGAGCAAGCCGGGGTCAACGTTGGTATCAGTTCAAGCAGAGTCAAAGCAAGCCGGGGTCGGGGTAGGAGAAAGCAGCAGAGTCCAGGAAGCCGGGTCAGAGTTCAGGGTAACACAGATAAGGGCACAGGTTTAAGGCAGGGTACAGCTGCAGACGGACAGCACCGCTCAGGTGCAACTGTCACTCTTTAAAAATGCCCACTGGCGCCAAACGGCACTAGCGAGCTCACGTGTGCACCTGCGACGCGCGCGCTTGCCGTGCACGCGCGCGCGCCCGAGGAACATGCCATAACCTCTCCATTTAATTAAGAATTGTCTCCGCCCTTGTCGCCTTCTACAATCTAACACGGCCTCTACCTCATATTCCTCGTTCCCATCTATGAGGACAGGCTCAGGGGGTCCGGTCTCCCTATTGGGGAAGGGATTGGGTACCGAGGGCTTCAACAACGAAACATGAAAAACGGGGTGTACTTTCATAGTGTCAGGCAGGGACAATTCATAAGACACCTCATTGATTTTCCTTTTCACGGGAAAGGGACCCAGGAACTTGGGTGCCAACTTCTTAGAAGGACAGGCTAACTTTAAATTAGAAGAGGAAAGCCATACCTGGTCCCCGATTTGCAAGTTTAGTTCTCCCCTTCTCCTTAGGTCAAAGGATCTCTTACTGTCCGCCTGGGCTCTTGTTATAGTCTCCTGAAGGATTTGACTGTTGCGGCTAAGAAAGGTTACGGTGTCCTGGACTGCTGGAACGGAGGATTCTGCAAGAAAATCTGGGAGAAATGTTAGATGAAAACCATAATTAGCGAAAAACGGGGACTGTCCTGTGGTGGAGTGGCTGGCATTATTGTATGCAAATTCCGCTAAAGGCAGCAGAGACACCCAATCGTCTTGCACGAAGGAGGTAAAACACCTGATGTATTGTTCAAGAGTCTGATTAGTGCGCTCCGTCTGCCCATTGGTTTGGGGGTGATAGGCTGAGGATAGGGCCAGTTCGATCTTCAAACTTTCACATAAAGCTCTCCAGAATCGGGATGGGTTCAGGGACAAACACCTGGCTATCCTTCCATAGGAGCCCTTCTCTGGCGGTCAATGAAATTCCTGGAGGAAGGAGCGGGTTCACAGATGCCTCTCTGATCTGAGACAGTAGGTCCGGCTGTAACAGAAGAAAACTACTTGAAGGAAGGATAGTGTCCGGAGGCGTGGGGTCTTTAGAAGAGTCGTACATGCGTGAGAGCGCATCAGGCTTCACATTCTTGGATCCCGGGCGGTAAGTAATATGGAAACTGAAGCGTGAAAAGAACAGGGCCCAGCGGGCTTGTCGGGGTTTCAGTCGTTTTGCTGTTCTCAAGTACTCGAGGTTCTTGTGATCCATGTATATTAGTACGGGGTGGACTGCACCCTCCAGTAAGTATCTCCACTCCTCCAAAGCAGACTTGATGGCTAGCAGTTCTCGGTCACCAACATCGTAATTTCTCTCCGCGGGGGAGAGTTTCCGAGAAAAGAAGCCCACTGGGTGCAGTAAGTCATTATTGCCTTGGCGCTGGGACACCACGGCTCCCACCGCTACCTCCGAGGCATCTACCTCCAAGATGTACGGCAGAGACGGGTCAGGGTGACTAAGGATGGGAGCGGAGGTGAAACGTGTCTTAAGCTTGGAAAATGCCTCCTGGGCCTCCGGGCCCCAGTGAAAACGTACATTCTGCCTTGTTAGCTGTGTGATTGGTGCGATTATGGCAGAAAACCCTTTGATGAACTTCCTATAAAAGTTTGCAAAGCCCACGAAGCGCTGCACACCCTTCTTGTCAGAGGGCGCCGGCCAGTCCAGTACAGCTGTTACTTTCTGTGGGTCCATCTTAATGCCTGTTGGGGAGATCTCTAGTCCCAAGAATTGAATGTTCTGCTGCTCGAAGATGCACTTCTCTGCTTTAGCATAGAGTCTGTGTTGGCGGAGGCGGAGTAGGACTCGGCCCACATGCCCCCGATGCTGCTCCAGCGATCTGGAAAAGATCAGGATGTCATCCAAGTAGACGATGACAAAGATGTCCAGAAAGTCCCTGAAGACCTCATTTATGAGGTGCTGGAATGTGGCTGGGGCGTTACAGAGGCCGAAGGGCATGACCAGGTACTCGTAGTGCCCAAAGCGAGTACGAAAAGCAGTCTTCCACTCATCCCCTGAACGAATGCGAACCAGATTGTAGGCCCCCCTTAAGTCCAATTTGGAGAAGATAGTGGCTGCTCGCAACTTCTGAAACAGTTACGGTATCAGGGGAAGAGGATAACGGTTCTTAACCGTAATTTTGTTTAATTCCCGGTAGTCCACGCAGGGCCGGAGCGACTGATCCTTCTTGGTTACAAAGAAGATACCGGTGCCTGCTGGTGAAGTGGAGTGTCGTATGAATCCCTTCTTTAAGTTCTCCGAAATGTAGACCTTCAGTACCACTTGGTCAAGATTCAAATCAGAGTCTAGACAAAGAAGCGTGGCAGGTGGTGCCGGGGTCTCCTGCAGGCAATGTTCCAAGCAATAGGGGGATTGAAACTTGACCTCTCCTGTGGACCAGTTGATGGTAGGGTCGTGGGCCTGCAGCCAGGGGATGCCCAGGATCACGGGAAACAGGTGGGACGAGATCACGTCCAGGGTTAACAGTTCTTTGTGGTGAGGCGGGGAGATGGTAAACAGAGGAAGGGTCTCCTGAGTAACTTGGCCCGATCTAATGCGGGAACCGTCAGCAAGAAACACAGATAGTCCGTGGGCCTTTTTCCGGAGGAGGATGCTGTGCAGACTGGCAAAGGTGGCATCAATAAAACAGCTGAAGGGATATTTAGTTTAACTACTTCTTTTGTATTATAGTCAGCTTCCATTTTGTGTGTCTCTAACATCCATTTTGTGAAATATGCTCAAGTCATGCTATTCTAGTTTCGTTTTTCCATAATACTGTAATCTTCTTGTTGAGTTTCATTTCTCGTAAAGCACGTGATATTTTAGAAAAAAATAATTAGTTTCACTGTGGGCGTCAGACTGTACTTGTGCGTCTCTGTATATGATTGGATAATCTGTTAAAGGGCGGTACTTTCTGAAAAGCCCTCTTATATCGACACCCAAGAATAAAGATTAGATTTGCTCGGAGAGAAACCTGCTGTGTATATGTTTCTTTATCTCAAAGGGCAAATCTCCCAGATCTGGTATCGGATGTAACGGTAAACCAAAGCAGACAAATACCCCTAATCTTGATTTATTACCCTTTCAGTTTGGGGGCTTGTCCGGGATCGATTACTATATGTCGCACGTGAGTAGACTTGATATATATCTTCTCTCACCGTGACCTCTATTTAGAAATCGTTCCTTTAACGGGACCTGTGATTTATGTAGAAATAGTTTTTAGACTTTGAAGAAAGTCAAGCGCTGTTGAGACAACAGCGCCAGCCCTGGGGGGGCTGGATGGGCTTTAGGAAGCCCATTAGATAAGAGCTATTCTGAGTAATAGCAAAATGCTTTAGAAGAAAGCATCTGTTCAGTGTGAACAGGGAGGATTCTGTGTAGTCCTCATTATAAGTCTGCGCAGCCGTCTGTTCGTGGGTGGACAGTCGTTAATGTGGACCCCGGGTGGGTGCCAGGATTGACCATAGGTCAATGATAATACAGTACTGTAATTACAAAACAAAACAAAAAGTCTGCTATGGTTTGCTGAAAAAAACCGATCTCTTTGCTTTCTTATCTTTGCGTAGATGATAAGCTAACTTGTAAAATGTCTGTGTGGAA
This sequence comes from Lithobates sylvaticus, assembly GCA_028564925.1. Classification (NCBI taxonomy): domain Eukaryota; kingdom Metazoa; phylum Chordata; class Amphibia; order Anura; family Ranidae; genus Lithobates; species Lithobates sylvaticus. The sequence goes on from CM053032.1 coordinate 166,021,399, forward strand.
TTTGTCAGCGTTTGTAAGGTAAGACAACGCCTTCCACTGCTCCGTGTTATGATAGGACTTAGATTTAAGAGCGACAGACGTGCCTTCCTATGAATTCCGGGTTCTTTTGTGATTGATGGAAGTTCCCGATCGAAACACAGTAATTCTACAGTATCCGGTGATGTATTGATGTTTATTCTTAATGATTTATGTATGAATGTTTTGACTAGAAAGTTAGCAGAAAAATAGCAGTGTTAGTAATATTTTCTTAAAGGTAATGATTCATTTTGCTGCTATGCAGGGAAAGTGAAGATTGGGATGTTTGGCTTTTTGCCAACATGGTTCAAGTACTTATATCTCACTAAGCTAATAGATATTGTGAAGAATTGTTTGCGGCATTGGCAGTACAGAACTTGCAAGTACTGTTTGAACCTGTTGGCACTCTGCCAAAAATAAAAAAAATAATTTGAAAGAAATAAATAAAAAATGTATTGTTTGGTTGTAAATAATAACAAAGTAATAATGTATGAAGCTTGTCTATAAAGAAGATGCTGTGGGAGATCTCTGGCTGGCCCGGGGCTCCCTATGGCATCCTAGCCCAAAAGCTGCACAAGATAGGTTAGCAGAGCCATGGGATGGTGAATTTAGAGGTTAAATTAACTTTCTCCATGCCTTTATCAGGCGCCCGCTTCCCCCCCCCCCCCTCACATTCCATAAACCAGATAGGAGCAGTACAGACACAAGGACACAGAGAAAAGCAGAATGAGTTTGAGTTTGAAAAAAAAAGAAAAAAAAAAGAAGATTTCTTTTTATAAAAGGGATCTTAAAGGGAAATTACCTTGTTCTATATTAACAAAAGACAAGGTAAGAAAAGTAAAGAAGGCAATTGTGACTATAGGTTTGTACAAGAGCCATCAATAGCCTAGTGGTACCGATTGCCCCAAAAGTGCCTGATGTGCCATCAATATTTACCGCCATAAATTACGATGCAGAGTATTTTATTGTGATTGATTTATTGAACGCATTTTTATTTCCGTCCCTGTGGATGAGGAGGCACAACCAATCTTTGCTTTATGTTTTTTTTAAAACCGCCAACTAACATGGTGCAGAATGCCCCAGGGCTATATATAGACTCCCTTGTAGCCTATTCCAAACTACTCTCAGAGCTTGGATACCAGGACATTGTTCATCCCTGCTGCAGTATGTGGATGAATTCCTCGTCTGCAGTTCTACTCGGGTGGCCGCCCTGGAGGATGGGAGAGATCTTTTGAAATGTATTTTTGAAAGTGGTCACAAAGTGTCAAAGTAAAAATTGCAATGGTGTCAGAAAAGGTTGAATATTTTGGTTTTGTACTCTCAAAAGGAGAAAGGAAAGTCAATCACAGGAGAGCCATGGCTCTTGTGGGTCTGCCCCGCCCACTTGCTAAGAAAGACATGTTCACCTTTCTTGGTAATTATGATTGGTTACTGCCGCCAATGAGTACCTGACTGTTCCTACTACAATCTCCTGAGACAAGCCACAGGTTTACACATGCCAGATTGTATAAAATGGTCAAATGAAATGTGCAATGCTTTTGTGTATTTGAAAAATGCTATGGTAATGGCTCCAGGGCTCGGCCTCCCTAACTAGGAAAAATGTTTAATTAGTTTGCAGAAAAAATGTTTCATTTGTTTGCAAGGGAAAATTGTAAGGACGTGTCAGGTGTCCTCGCTCAGGAGCATGGAGGCAAGTTGCGCCCTATTATTTTTTTCAAAGATGGTTCCGGTGCAGGTTCAAGGCATGCCTGTGTGTCTCAGAGGCATCCTATTCGATGATGGTTTTGAGATGGCCACTTCTTTCACTCTGGGGCACGACACTACACTTAACACCACCCACAATGTATGAAAAATGTACATACGCAGCACATGTCTGCTCAAAAGGTTGAGCGGCTATGAGTTGATCTTGATGTCCAATCAAAAATTGCACATCAAATATGCTTCTCCCACTTCAGGACCAGCACCAATACAAATGCCCTTTTAGGAATAAAAGGAGAGCAGAATGAGGTTGTGCCATAACATGATTGCATAGACCTCATTCACCAAGACACATCACCCAGGTCTGATGTATCTTCCACAACACTGCAGAGCATACACAGGCCAACAAACAGATAGCCAAGGGAAATGCTCTGGCTGATTAGCTGCTAAACAATCTGCTACTTCACAAAATGCACAGATCCAAATGCCCATGCTAGTACCAGAATTGTTGTTTTCTTTTTGTTTTTTGATCAGGTTCTTTCAGATTTGCAGGTATGGCAAACGAAGCTGATCTCAGAGGTTGGGACAAAATAGGTGTGCAGAAAGATCCAAAGACTGGATTTCTCTGCAAAGAGGGGAAGCCATGTATACCAGTAGCTAGTGCATCACTTTTTGTAGCTAGTGCATCACTTTTTATGCATCATTTTTATTTCCCAGTTCCATGGAATAGGTCACAGAGGCTGGAAAGCCACGTGTGAACTATTGGAGAAAGACTTTTACATTACAGAACTTTCCTGGCCAATTTTATGTAGCAAGATGCATCACATGTATCAGGAACAACCCACACAAGGCCGAACATGAACACCTGATATATCCAACAATTCCTTTTACACATTTGCAGATTGACTTCACACACATGCCCAAATTAGGCAAAAGACAGGAATATTTTTTGGAAATTGTGGACAAGTTCTCAAGTTGAGTTGAACTTTTTGTCACCACAAAAGAAGATGCACAAACAGTAGTGAGGATCCTCGTTCAGGAAATCATTCCTCGATGGGGATGCCCACTTCTTATAAACTCAGACAGACAATGGACCTATATTTGTATCAAGGGTCTGCCAGGACTGGGTAAAAACTCTCAAGATAGAACGGAAGTTTCACATTCCCTAACACCCTCAAAGCTCAGGGATAGTAGAAAGAATAAACAGAACAAAAAAAAAAAGACAAAATAAGAAAGGCCACAGGAGGAACCTTTGCCAACTGGAAGAAGGTCCTCCCAGCAGTCCTGGCAGAAATAAAAATGACCCTTCCAAGACAACAGTGTATTCACCTTTTGATGTCTTGATGGGTCGATTTTTCCCCACCCCATGGGCCAGAGCACATTTAATGATAGAAAAGGGAGATTTAGACTTATTACAGGAAGAATATGTAAGGTAATTGGTTGAAACATTGTAAACAGTTGAGAGAAATGTTGCTCGCACCTTTTTCTTTTTCTTCACAGGAAACTACTCGCCCCTTCAAATTGGGAGACACCGTGGTGGTCCATCAGCTGAACAGAAATAAGAAGCAAGAGTATCCTTTGGACCTCCTACCACAGTGGTTGCAGTGACCAGAACAGCCATCCTAGTGGAAAATTGCCAGTCCTGGATCCATGCCAACAGAGTGAAAAAGGTTGCCCAAAGCCCCAAGAGCAAGAAGGAGATCTTGGATACAGGAGGCCCTCAAGCAGAAGTCCAAGCAGATGAAGGAGTTCCTGGGAAAGCAGGTCCGGCCAGAGAAGATGACCTTGCTTACTTCACCACAGACTTCTGACAAGGCATTCTGCCCACTAATCCTGATCTCTCTGACAGTGTTCCTACCCACCTGGATCACCACTAACTGTATCTACCACCCTGAAGATTTGGGTGCAATTAAAAGTAACTGTGGGAACACAAACACACACACACACACACACACAAGAACATTATATTGACACAAGCTAGAACCAAGAGAGAGATTGGAGATAGTTTTACTGATAAGATGCTTTTGCTAAAATTTAAGTATGCTTATGCTAAAAATCAGGGTATGAAGAATGTTGTATATGTAGCATATTAAGCGCTGCGCAAACGGTTATATAAATCCTGTATAATAATAATAATATTACATCCTAGCACTGCCCGAATTGCCCTTTTGGCTGTACCTTTAAATGTTTCCTCCTTTCTCAATGAGACTCCTCCTGTATTCTTGACTAACATATCCACTCTGTACATAAACAACATTGTTACCTTTCCAATAGCAGGTAGAAGTCATTCCCCTGTTTGGTGTTTTAATTTAGGGAATGAGACACAGACTAACCCTCTTTCTGCAGCAGGTCAATATTTAATATCTTCATGTGCGAATCCGGAGTCTCTGCCCCTGCCTGCTCACTGTTTCAAGTAATTGACCCAGGGTTAAACTGTACTTTGCATAACTTTTTCTTTTTCTCTAAAAATGTAGGTGAAATATTACACTAATTTATAAATCGCAACACAGGACAAGTACACTCATGAGTTTGTCGCTAAGAGACCTTTTGCACTGGGACAAAGTATCCATGTATGCTGTAGGAAAGTGTGTTGTCCCTGGGTGCCCCTCCATGTTAAGGGATGGTGTTACCTTGTATCCTTGTTATCTGTCATGGGAATGGTAGGGGATTATAAAAGGGGGACATCCACTAGAGGCCAGCTCCAGCAGGAAGCTAGGGACATTGCTAAGACATGGAGCCCATTTGCCAATGCAGGATTTGAGCTTGGAGGTATATTTTTATGGTTAAAAGACATTGTCCTTGTTATGGTACTTATCCTTGCTCTGATTCTTTACTTCTGTTTTAAATGTTGCACTTACATAATTGCGCACCTTCGATCTCCTGATGATAAGGTTCTATCTCACATGACATACATGAAGAGTCATCAGGCAATCTATGCCACAGCCCCAAAGAAGTATTAAAGCACAACATAGAATGTAGAGATCATCTTATATGATCTAAGAGGGGATTGAAGGGATATTTAGTTTAACTACTTCTTTGTATTATAGTCAGCTTCCATTTTGTGTGTCTCTAACATCCATTTTGTGAAATATGCTCAAGTCATGCTATTCTAGTTTCGTTTTTCCATAATACTGTAATCTTCTTGTTGAGTTTCATTTCTCGTAAAGCACGTGATATTTTAGAAATAATTAGTTTCACTGTGGGCGTCAGACTGTACTTGTGCGTCTCTGTATATGATTGGATAATCTGTTAAAGGGCGGTACTTTCTGAAAAGCCCTCTTATATCGACACCCAAGAATAAAGATTAGATTTGCTCGGAGAGAAACCTGCTGTGTATATGTTTCTTTATCTCAAAGGGCAAATCTCCCAGATCTGGTATCGGATGTAAAGGTAAACCAAAGCAGACAAATACCCCTAACCAAAGCAGACAAATACCCCTAATCTTGATTTATTACCCTTTCATTTCTTGGCTGCAGGGCGAAGTATAGTTGGCAGGCGTTACGGAAGATCCGGAACTTGGAACGGTCCCCTGTAAATTTATCTGGGACGGGCACTCTTGGTTCCGGTGGTAACATTACCACTGCTGGTGGGGTGGCAGGCTGTGCAGGAGGCTGAGGGGGTGCAGGAGCCGCAGCGTTAACACCGGCTAGTTGCTGCACCTGTCCTTCCAGTCTTGTATACCCATCTTGGAGGGATTGCACCGCCTGGGTGAGAGCTGCAAGGTGAGAGCAGATGTCCTTCATGGGGGAGGCTTCTCCCGCAGGTTCAGTCATGGCTGTCCGTACTGTTAGGTACCTGGATGGAGAGCCTGACTTTGCTGGGAGGAGGCCTCTCTTACGGCTCTGGTTCAGGGGCCACTGGAATGGGAACAGTGGACCCGAGAGCGCAGCGGAGTAGGAGTGCCTGGGCTGGATGCTGTAGCAGATGCTGGAGGCAGGCAGGAGTCCTCTGGTAGCAGGAGCAGTGGAACCTGGCAGGCAGACGCCCAGCACCCGGATGCAGGATGGTCCCCAGGTGGCAGCAGCAGTTCTGGAAGCACACAGCATGTGTGGGATCAGGCAGAGAATCGTCAGGCAGGCCGGGTCTGGTACACTGGGCAGGCAGGTAAGTGGATGCAGACAGAAGCAGGGTCAGAGCAAGCCGGGGTCAACGTTGGTATCAGTTCAAGCAGAGTCAAAGCAAGCCGGGGTCGGGGTAGGAGAAAGCAGCAGAGTCCAGGAAGCCGGGTCAGAGTTCAGGGTAACACAGATAAGGGCACAGGTTTAAGACAGGGTACAGCTGCAGACGGACAGCACCGCTCAGGTGCAACTGTCACTCTTTAAAAAGGCCCACTGGCACCAAACGGCGCTAGCGCGCTCACGTGTGCGCCCGCGACGCGCTTGCCGTGCACGCGCGCGCGCCCGAGGAACATGCCGGCGCGCACACCCGCGCTGATGCCTGGGCATTCCAGCGGCGCCTGTGCGCATGCACACACGCCGATCAGTCCGTGCCGTGCGAGCGGGGCCCTGACAGCTGGTCTGGGTGCCACCCTGCTGTGAACATGGTTCCTCCTCCTCCATCTCCTCCTCATCCTCCACCTCGTCATCCTCCAGAACTGTGCCCTTGCTGCCAGACAATTGTGTACATTGCGCTTGTTGGTGCAGGAACCCACCCTCGTAGCCACTTGTAAATGACTGCCCTGAAAGCCTTGGAAATGAACCCTCTTCCTCCTCCTCCTCATCCTGTGCCACATCCTCTTCCATCATCGCCTGAAGAGTTTTTTCAAGGAGGCATAGAACTGGGATAGTAACGCTGAGAACCGCGTGATCGGCACTGGCCATGTTGGTGGAGTACTCGAAACAGCGCAAACAAGGCACATAGGTCTCGCATGGAGGCCCAGTTATTGGCGGTGAAGTGGTGCTGTTCCGAAGAGCAACTCACGCGTGCATGCTGCAGCTGAAACTCCACTATCGCCTGCTGCTGCTCGCACAGTCTGGCAAGCATGTACAAGGTGGAGTTCCACCTTGTGGGCACGTCACATATGAGACGGTGAGCGGGAAGGCCGAAGTTACGCTGCAGCGCTGACAGGCGAGCAGCAGCAGGATGAGAACGCCGAATGTGCGCACAGACGGCCCGCACATTCTGCAGCAGCTCTGGCATATCGGGGTAATTCTTAGGGAACCTCTGGACCACCAAGTTCAGCACATGCGCCAGGCAAGGGATGTGCGTCAAACCGGCAAGGCCAGAGCTGCTACGAGATTTCGCCCATTATCGCACACCACCAGGCCGGGCTTGAGGCTCACTGCCACCAACCACTCATCGGTCTGTTGTTCCATGTCCCTCCACAACTCCTGCGCGGTGTGGGGTTTTTCCCCCAAACAGGAAAGTTTTAAAACTGCCTGCTGTCGTTTAGCCCTGGCTGTGCTGAAGTTGGTGGTGAAGGTGTTACGCTGACCGGATGAGGAGGTGGTAGAGTATGAGGAGGCGGAGTAGGAGGAGTTAGCAACAGGAGGCAAACTGAAGTGCCCAGCAATCCTCGGTGGTGGAAGGACATGCGCCAAAGTGATATCCGCCTCAGGCCCAGCCGCCACTACATTTACCCAGTGTGCTGTTAGGGAGATATAACGTCCCTGACCGTGCTTACTGGTCCACGCATCCATAGTTAGGTGGACCTTGCCACAGATGGCGTTGCGCAGTGCACACCTGATTTTGTCCCCCACTTGGTTGTGCAGGGAAGGGATAGCTCGTCTGGAAAAGTAGTGGCGGCTGGGCACGACGTACTGTGGGACAGCCAATGACATCAGCCTTTTAAAACTCTGCGTCTCCACCAGACGGAATGACAGCATTTCAAAGGCGAGGAATTTTGAAATGCTGGCATTCAGGGCCAGGGATCGCGGGTGGCTAGGGGGGTACTTCCTCTTACGCTCCAGTGTTTGGGAAATAGAGAGCTGAAAGCTTCCATGGGACATTGTGGAGATGGTTGGTGACCCAGGTGGTAGTGTTGCTGGCAGATCCTCTGTTTGCAGGTTGGCAGGTGTCACTGTCACTACAGAGGTGGATGAAGAGGCCGAGACTGCAGCAGAAGAGGAAGAAGGAGGAGCCAGAGACCTTTCTTGGTTTTTGCGGTGTCTACTCCACTGCATCTCGTGCTTTGCACTTAGATGCCTGGTCATGCAGGTTGTACTCAGGTTGAGAACGTTTATGCCTCGCTTCAAGCTCTGATTGCACAGCGTGCAAACCACTCGTGTCTTGTCATCAGCACATTGTCTGAAGAACTGCCACGCTAGGGAACTCCTTGGACCTGGCTTTGGTGTGCTCGGTCCCTTGCTGCGTTGGGTAGTAGCAGACGCACTGTCTAGGGGACGGACGCTCCGCTTTTGCACCCTGCTCCCTCTTTTGCTGTGCTGGTGGCTCTGTGCGACCACCACCTCTTCCTCTGAACTACACTGGTCACCTGCATGACGTTGATTCCATGTGGGGTCAAGGACCTCATTGTCCTCCACATCATCTTCCACCCAGTCTTCACCCCTGCCCTCCTTGTCGGTCTTCACAATGGCGAAAGCAGCAGCAGTTGGCACCTGTGTTTCTTCATCATCCGAGACATGCTGCGATGGTCCTCCCATGTACTCATCATGAAACATAAGTGGTTGGGCATCGGTGCACACAATCTCTTCCACTTCTGGGGCAGGGCTAGGTGGATGGCCCTGGGAAACCCTGCTAACAGAGTCATCAAAAAGCAGAAAAGACTGCTGCATGATTTGGGGCTCAGACTGATTGGCTGATTTGCAAGGGGGTGAGGTGAAAGACTGATGGACATCGGCTGCAGGTGCAAACTCTGAACTTTCATCAGGAGACTGGGTGGGAGACAATGTGAAGGAACCGGAGGCACTGTCAGCAGCAATCCAATCTACTATCGCCTGTACTTGTCCTGGCCTCAACATTCGTACAGCCTCATTAGGCGTGCCAAAATACCGCTGCAGGCTCTGTCGCCTACTCGCACCTGAGGAAGGTGTTTCACTAGTGCGTGTAGCTGGCACAGATCGACCACGTCCTCTCCCTGCAACAGGAGCGCCACCAGCAGCACCACGACCCGGGCCACGTCCCCTTTTTGACGATCTCCTCATATTTTCAAAATTTATGATCTCGCCCTAAATGGGTGTTTTTGTCTATAGCAGAATACACGTACAGTGTCTAAAGCGTTTATGAACACACAGAAAATGCTATTGGGAAAAAAAAAAAAAAAACACTGCAAAATTAAATTTTTTTGCAATGTTTTTCCAATATTAGAATACACGGATAGTGTCTAAAGCGTTTATAAAAATGCAGAAAATGCTATTGGGAAGAAAAAAAACACCGCAAAATTAATTTTTTTTGCAATATTTTTCCAATATCAGAATACACGGATAGTGTCTAAAGCGTTTATGAAAACACAGAAAATGCTATTGGGAAGAAAAAAAACACAGCAAAATTAAATTTTTTTGCAATGTTTTTCCAATATCAGAATAAACGGATAGTGTCTACAGCGTGTATGTATGAACACGCAGAAAATGCTATTGGGAAACAAAAAACACTGCAAAGTTAAATTTTTTTGCAATGTTTTTCCAATATCAGAATAAACGGATAGTGTCTAAAGCGTTTATGAAAACACAGAAAATGCTATTGGGGAAAAAAAAACACAGCAAAATTAAATTTTTTGCAATGTTTTTCCAATATCAGAATACATGGACAGTATCTAAAGCGTGTATGAACACGCAGAAAATGCTATTGGGGGAAAAAAAAAAAACACAGCAAAATTAAATTTTTTTGCAATGTTTTTCCAATAGCAGAATACACACAGACTATGGTGTATCTCTTACTATATGCAGTGTTGGTCCTAATGGTACTGAGCTTGCAGGTAAAACTTTTATATTTTGTCTGGCACTAGCCTCATGGCACTGTTAAAAGACCAGCCAGGGTACAATTGATTTAGGAATCTCTTCAATAATTCTCTCTGCCTCTTTCTTTTGCTTAATAAAGAAACTCCCTACTCTACTCTAGCTATCTAGATCACTCACTGATCTAACTAATTAGAAGAAAATTAAAGGAATGTGGACTGACTCACTGACTTTATCACACTTACTCCTAAAAATCCTCTCTCTCAGCAGTACAGGAACCTGTCTATAGCAGAATGACGCTGTGTGCTGTGTGTCTGGACTATATATAGAGGCTGGGTCACATGCTGCACTGGCCAATCACAGCCATGCCATTAGTAGGCATGGCTGTGATGGCTTCTAAGGGCACACTAGTGAAACTAGCGTCGATTGGCTGCCCTGCAGCTGTTAAAAAGGCGCCAATACATCGCCGAACACCAGACCTGAACCCGAACTTACAGGCAATTACACTTGGAAGAACTACTCCTTATAGATAGCTAAAATGATCAATGATGTCAGTGGGAATGTATCAGTGGGAAGATATCTCTAAAATGAACAGTGAAAAAGTAAAGTATCCTCGCTACATATGACATATGTTCTAACAAGGGGTTACACCATTGTAATATGCATGTACATTGTTTTATGTTTGGAGTGACTGTGAGTTTTTTTTGCAGCAAATTATGTACAATGTTCAGCATAAATGAGTACACTTTATTTATTTATAATTTTTTTTTTACAGAGTTTCACAAGCCTGTGGTTCCTATTATACAAAAGTGAAAAAGTAACAAGAACAATTTCCAACATTTTGACAAAATTGAGTTTTATAGCTCATTACATTAACTCAGTAAAGTTAGATTTGAGTGAGAAGAATTGCCTGGTCCGAATTACAAAAGGGGAACCAAGTGTATACCAAAGTGGCATATTCATGTTGAAAACGCTGAGAGTGAAGACACATTTAACCTTCCGGTTTATGGAGAAGGAGTAACTATGCAGTAACAAGTGTGAAAGTTATTTTGAAACACGTGGACTTTTTAGTCACTCAACACAACTTCATTAAAATTAACACAATTTAAGTGCATAACTTTTAAAATCTTATAAAAATGTTGAAACATAGACTATATTAAGACAGCATTAGGATTAAAAATGGGGCACCACCATAAGGTAGTATTTAACCATTAAAGACCGATAAACATGATTCGGTGTGCCACTACTCTTTTATTCTTGGCTCAACACAAGCCTTATTGGACCATGTATTGAGTGATGCAAGGAACCATTTTGATCTTTGGTGGATTTTTTTTTTTTTTAGCAAGTTCATCAAGTTCAGCGTGTGCCTTTGACATGTTCTGGGGTAATGACAAGGCATGTACATATACCTGCTCATTTATGCAAATCAGACCTGTGTTTTTAATTAGCTACAGGCTGGATAAGCCCTCTTTCCTGGCTAGACTAAAAAGGACTACGTACTGAGGAATTTTGTACTGTATATTGTGAATAAATGTTCAGCCTCCCCTTTTAAACTGCAAAAACATATTTCATCAAGTAGTTTCAGAAAAGATAACTTCCATAAATACTTGTTTGCTACCAAAGTTCTATGGACTTGAGAGAAGAAATGTTCTTTTTGTTCCATTTTTAAAATACATCCTGTCAAATATTGACTTGGAACTGTAGTGATTTTTCTTTGCTACCTGTGTTCTTGTTGTCATGACCAGCTAATGAATGTACTGTGAAAAAGGGATTAATTCTGCTGGATCTTTCTGGAGCAGACAGCAGCAGGCAAGTCCACTTCAAGGCACTAGTTATTTGTACAAAGTCTCCCAACTATCCTCAGTGGACCTTAATGGGTATATAATAATAAGAAGGCTAAATTGTTACATTCTGCACAAAACTTTTGTTGAATGACTGCATGACTGCTTCTCTAAATGTAAGGGATGAGAGGTGGGCAGACAAGAGGTGACAGTCAATTATCTGACTCTTCACAGCTTCTGAACATTGAATTACATATATCCAGAACAGAGGACAAACTGCTGGAATGAAAAGATTCACAAGTCCCCTGAAAATCCTTAGAATTCACTGTCCCTTTTTGTATAATAGGAACCACAGGCTTGTGAAACTCTGTAAAAAAAAAAAGAAAATAAAGATTACTTTTAGTTTGGTAAGCCAAGGGGAGGCTTGGACCATCGGAAACTTACATCGTTACATAGTCACATAGTTAGTCTTGTTGAAAAAAGTCCATCCACTTCAACCAATAGAAGGGAAAAAAAATACACAATCCTATACCCACAGTCGATCCACAGCAGGGATGAGCCGAACACCCCCCGGTTCGATTCGCACCAGAACCTGCGAACAGACCTAAACTTTGCGTGAACTTTAGAACCCTATTAAAGTCTATGGGACTCGAACGGTCAAAATCAAAAGTGCTAATTTTAAAGGTTGCAAGTTATTGTCCAAAAAAGTGTTTTGGGACCTGGGTCCTGCCCCAGGGGACATGTATCAATGAAAAAAAACCTTTTAAAAACGGACGTTTTTTCAGGAGCAGTGATTTTAATAATGCCTAAAGTGAAACAATAAAAGTGTAAAATTCCTTTAAATTTCGTACCTGGGGGATGTGTATAGTATGCCTGTAAAGGGGCGCATGTTTCAAAGTGTAATTTCTGCAGGAAAAAAAGTCATTTAAAAGCACTCGTGGCTATAATGAATTGTCGGTTCCCCGTAACACAGAGAACAGTCATTGAAAGTCATTGATAAAAAAAAAATGCGTGGGGTTCCCCCCAAATTCAATTACCAGGCCCTTCAGGTCTGGTATGGATATTAAGGGGAACCCCGGGTCAAATTTAAAAAAAAATGACGCGGGGTTCCCCCAAATATCCATACCAGACCCTTTATCCGAGCACTGTGAAGAAGCCTTTCTGTATTTAGAGATCTCTTTGCCTCCAGACATAAAGTGTTTCCCTTATCCTCTGTGATGACCTTAAAGTGAATAACTGAACACAGAGTTCACTACAGTATATGGACCACTTATGTATTTATACATGATCATATCCCTCCTTAACCTGCTCTTCACAAGAGAGAAAATATATTCAGTTCAGCTGATCTTTCCTCATAGCTGATTCTGCATCTGGGTTCCCATGGAAACAACTTTTTTTACATTTTGCACAACAGTGTTCCTTTGTAAAGGTTTTTTCAAGGAACATTGTATATATGGCGCAAGATGTCCAACGATTCACAACACCATTCCTGTTGGACATGGTACCCATTAACATAATGGGGATACTCCAGGAACATATAGGAATTATATTTTACACAAATTTGTTTTTTTAAAACCAAAGAGGCCCCAAGATCCAGGGCCATTTTTAGGTCTCAGAGACACTGTCTCAACCGAAACTGCTAGGGGTTTGCAAACAAGCTTGCTTACAGAACAAATTTTCCGAACAATGGAGTTCCTGGTAGCTATGATACTTATGGGAAGGCTTCTTAATGTTTTAGAAATGGATTCTGTTTGACAAACCTTGGACACGTGCAAACAGGGTTTGATAATACATTTGGCAGTGCCTCCACCCAGAACGGAGCCTCTGTGAACAGAGGAGACTTTCTTCCTGGAAATAATCTTATTTAAGTAATTGGGAGTGCCTTGAAAAGGTATTCATATCCCTTGAAATTTTCCACACATAAATGTTTTTTATTGGGATTGGGGGTGGCACACCACAACACTGAAAGGTAACCCCTGCAATGCCAAAAATTATCTTTTGTTTGACAAACATATAGTTAACATTTTACACACCTGCCTACAGGTTTTCCAAACACGAACCTTGAGAACCTACAGTGGCTTGAAAAAGTATACATACCCCATGAAATTTTCCACATTTTGTCATGTTACAACTAAAAACGTAAATGTATTTTATTGGGATTTTATGTGATAGACCAACACAAAGTGGCACATAATTGTGAAGTGGAAGGAAAATGATAAATAGTTATCAAATATTTTTACAAATAAATATCTAAAAAGTTTGGCGTGTATTTGTATTCAGCCCCCTTTACTCTGATACCCCTAACTAAAATCTAGTGGAACCAATTGCCTTCAGAAATCACCTAATTAGTAAATAGAGTCCCCCTGTATGTAATTTAAGCTCAGTATAAATGCAGCTGTTCTGTGAAGCCTTCTGTGAAGGTTTGTTAGAGAACCTTAGTGAACAAACAGCATCATGAAGGCCAAGTAACACACCAGACAGGTCAGCTCCACATACAATGGTTAGTTATTTGTGCTGCCTTGTCAATATTGAACAATATTTGAAGCCAAAAGTTGCTGACTTACTGGGTGTAGCAAACTAGAAAAATATGGAAAGCCACCTGTGGGTCATATACTAGAAACCCAATCCACATTTCTAATATGCAAGAAAAGACAGAAGAGGTGCCCCTGGGACTTTATGGGCGAGGATATAAACCAGATAGAGAGATAATAAGCGTATGATAAAAATTTTACAGAATGTATTAAATACAAATCAATCTGAAATGGACAAAAAAGCACAAAAGATTTCTAAAAACAAAGAATGATAGTCACGATGTATCATAATAAACACAGCTAAGTTCTAGAATATATGACGGTCTCACAATAGAAGGCTAAATTCTGTGCATTTGCACAGAAAATCCCAACATGTTTCGGAATATATACTTAGATACTTAATTCCTTTTTAAGGGGATGGTTTTAGATCAGGCTGTATTATCTGGTAATATAACAACAAGGTATCAGAGACAGTGTATAAGATACAGGGGTTTCGCCAACTTACACATGCACAGTGCGGTCTTTCCAACAGATCAGGACGTACCGCCCCCCCCCCCCAAGTGTGTTGGTGGCCTTGCGACGTCTGATGTCATCGCACTGTCCGTGCACGATGACGCCGGACGCCACTTGTGTCGGGGGATTGTCTGGTTGATGAGTCAATTAGGACACAGGTGTTGGAGTGGCTCACTCACTTGATGAGCCCTCCGATCACCTGATGTCCTTCCGCCCTAGGCATTGGATCCTATATGCTTTTTGGGCGTGTACTGCCTATATCTTACACACATATAAGGCAAATTCATCATTTATATGTTGCACAACTAGGGACTTCACAGCTCTTGGGAGTGGGAAGAGATCCATTACATCTGCACTAGAAGTTAGCTTTATCTGGCCATACCCTTTCGTCTTTAAAGACATTTTAATGGACAATTGTGTTTTTCCTGCATTGAATAGCTTCTATGATACCAAAATTAGTATGGCTTTTTCTTACTTACCAGCGATTTGACCTTTGTATTCTGGCAGCCCATGCATACCCATATAGGTATACTAATAAATATGAAAAAATAGAGGCTTGTTTGAACATGTAAATAGTAAACACCAAACGGTTATAGTTGCAATTCAACCCCCAAAAAAACGATTGTAAAAAAGTATCCCCCAAACAGAAGGGGACAGAAAAGGTGTGGCTCACTGAAAAGGTAGGTATACCCATTCCTCATTGCTGTATATATTTGTGTCCCCAGTATATTTCAAATGCTTGATTGTACACCATATCACCTATCTTATATATACATATATCTTTTGTGCCAGGGTCATCTCCATAGATGTCGATTCTCACGAGCTCCAGGGTATTTGCGGCAGCGATAGTGCATTTCCTCTCATTTTTACAGCATATATAGAGTCTGTCCAGGATTTTGAATATTATTCTACCCATTCCTAGGGGTATATTCCCCACCCACACCCTTTTCTCCTGGATACAACTAATCATGCAATGTAACATTTGGGAGATGCAAAACCTGTGAATTTTGTTGTTGTGTACCATTATCCTCCAAAGATAGTTACCATCTGAGTATTCCCAAACTTAAATGCCTGCTCTGGTCTAATATCATACTATTACCTACTGTTTATGAATTATCCCTGTATCTTATACACTGTCTCTGATATCTTGTTGTTATATTGCCAGATAATACAGCCTGATCTAAAACCATTCCCTGAAGAAGGAACTAAGTATCTAAGTATATATTCCGAAACATGTTGGGATTTTCCGTGTAAATGCACAGAATTTGGCCTTCTATTGTGAGACCGTCATATGTTCTAGAACTTAGCTGTGTTTATTATGATACATCGTGACTATCATTCTTTGTTTTTAGAAATGTATTGTGCTTTTTTGTCCATTTCAGATTGATTTGTATTTAATAATTTTTGTAAAATGTTTATCATACGCTTATTACCTCTCTATCTGGTTTATATGCTTCGCCCATAATGTCCCAGGGGCACCCCTTCTGTCTTTTCATGTAGCAAACTAGCAGCACAGGCTGGGGTTCAGCCATAATCTTTACAACCCCCGTTCTGGTGCAACTGATTCTCTATTGAACCAACAGCATTGTGCACTATAAGAGCAGCAGAAATGCAATTTCTAACACAATACAAGCTGAATAAAAGGCAATTTTCTGCTGTTATAGGGAGTTTGTAGGCTTGTTGATTTAAAGCACTGTTTTCAGAATGTTCTCTTTATGTTTGCCATTTAGAGATTCTGGAATATTGCATACATCTATTATGAATAGTTGGTGAAATGCGTTGGAAAACGCATTATAGTTGGAAAAAATATGTGTCCATTCTTTAAAAAACAGAACTTTCCTTATTTTTTATACTAAGCAATGGCCAACAATAGAAAAGAATAACTGACGGCACCACTAGAACTGAGGTGATATTGGGAAAAGTGCCTTATTCCTTGTATAATGCAGATATAACAGCTTTGTATTCTAGGCCAGCTTTCTAACAACACAAGATTATGCTAATTCCAGGTCAGAAAGGATGAGAACACATACTAAAAGATAATTTAACTTGCTTTAACCTTAAAGGGGTTGTAAAGTCTCAGTGTTTTTCACCTTAATGCATTCTATGCAGCAGCCCCCCAGAGCCCCCCTTTTACTTAGAATCCAGCCCCCAGAACCCCCCCTCCCTTTTACTTACCTCAACCCAAACTTTCCAGCGAAGAGAATGAGCCCAGCAGCTCACGACTACCCTAGTGTAATTCCAATTTAATGATGCAAATGTAAAATCAAACAATAGAGGATTGCACTCACAAACATGAATCGCATGTACAGCAGGATGTATCCCTTCCTAAACCTGTATAACTGGGTAGGCTCCCAAAAACGAATGGTGATGGTGTGGGAAGTCACTGCAGACTCTGCTTTCTCATCCCGTCAGGCTGTGTCTGCTGTGGGGTACGCGCACGGTCCAGCAGGCACTGCGTGACGTCACTCGCGGCCGGAGCGGAAAGACAAGGTGAGTGAGATGTCTCCTCTTTAGCTAACAAAAGCGGTTGCCAAGACTACATGTTTCGGAGGCGTAGACTGACATCATATTTGTGAGCCCAACCAAAGGGATTGTGGGACTAGTAGTTCCATCAGATGGCTATTCGCCTGCATGACTATACACCCAGGCTACATATCCCAGGGATCCTTGCTATCACCAGAGAGATTGCTGGGAAGATCTATAAAAGAGACCAGAGATAAGCCCCACGCTCTCTTCCCCCTGGGCCTCGTGTGAGAGTGAAGTCGTGGCCTACCACGCGGTCTACAGTTTTCCATCCTGACCAAGAAGGGGTACAGCGTTGCCTGCTGTTCATAAGACATCTAACCAGCACCACCTCTACAGTGCAGCAACCCATGCTTCATGTTCCACAACGGGTGATCACCACAAGCGGTTCCGCAGCCAGGACGTCCATCCAGGATTCGCTAGCTGGAAGGCACCTAATCGGTCTGGTCGTTGGTGAGAGGGCCACTGCCCACCTTTGCAAATCTTTCCTTTGTTGTTTCACTGAGGCACGGTGCGCAGGCAGCTTTACTTTAGGAATACTTCACTGCATCTTTATTTGAACACTGTACATAAGCATGTTTAGCTACAGTCATCCCCAGATATTCGACCACTCCGTTAATACACCTTATTGGATACAATTAATGAGTTCCGATTGCCAATGAAGGCCATCAGATCTGCAACGGGGACATTCTGTCATTACTACTTAAAGGGCCCTCATACTATACATGTTTAGCTTCATCTCTCATTAGGATAAAAGGTTAAACAGGCCAGCCTGGGTTTCTCTTTATAGAAGTATTGTCAGAATTGATACTTAACCTCTGCTTATCCTTTCAGGTTATGTTCAAGTGGTACTCCATTGTACATATGTGTATATAATAATCTGTTGTTGCCAACTGTCTTAACTGGCATTTTCTTGAGGAGTCACTCAACTGAGTTTGTGCTGCTATCCCAAGCTCAGTTGAACCATTACCTTCTTTGTGCAACCATATTTTAACTGAAGTACTCCAGTAAACGTTAAGAGAATATAAACGTATTGAGTGTTGTCTTATTACTTAACCGCTTCCCGGCCAGCGCACGACGATGTACGTCGACAGAATAGCACGGACAGGCATAAGGGCGTACAGGTCCGTCCCCTTTAAGATGCCGCCGTGCCATCGAGCACGAGCCGCTTGGGACCCCCGTGAGTCCGGTCGCGGGTCCCGCCGACTCGATCGCCACGGGGATACCTGCGATCGTCTCACGGGAAGGCTAAATGGGGAGATGCGGAAATAAACAGCATCTCCCCGTTCTGCCTAGCAACTAGTGACGCCGATCTCTGCTCCCTGTGATTGGAGCAGAGATCAGCATTCACTAGCTCACAGCCACGCCCCCCACAGTTAGAAACACGCCTCTAGGAACATGTAACCCTTACACTGCCAACTAGTGGTTAACCCCTTCACTGCCAGTGCCATTTACACAGGAATCAGTGCATTTAAATAGCATTGATTGCTGTATAAATGACAATGGTCCCAAAAATGTCCGATGTGTCCGCCATAATGTCGCAGTCACAATAAAAATCGCTGATCGCCGCCATTACTAGTAAAAAAAAAATTATTAATAAAAATGCTATAAAACTATCCCCTATTTTGTAAACGCTATAACTTTTGCGCAAACCAATCAATAATCGCCTATTGCGATTTTTTTTACCAAAATTATGTAAAAGAATACGTATCGGCCTAAACTGAGGAAAAAAAAATTTTTTTATATATTTTTGGGGGATATTTATTATAGCAAAAAGTAAAAAATAATGTGTTTTTTTCAAAATTGTTGCTCTTTTTTTGTTTATAGCGCAAAAAATAAAAACCGCAGGGGCGATCAAATACCGCCAAAAGAAAGCTCTATTTATGGGAAAAAAAGGACGTCAATTTTGTTTGGGAGCCACGTCGCACGACGGCGCAATTGTCAGTTAAAGCAACGCAGTGCCGAATCGCAAAAAGTGGTCTGGTCTAAAGCCAGCAAAATGGTCTGGTCTGAAAGTGGTTAAAGGTGTTGCAATGATGTCTGAACCCACAGTGTCAGGTGGGTTGGAATGTTCACAGGGTCATGGCGATGCAGATGAGCAGGTAAATCCAAGCAGTCCCCAAGCGGGGCCGTGCTACCTAAAACGTATTATAGGCTTACCTATAGGTAAAAGTTTGCAGAGCAAGTTTACTTCCTCTTGAAAGTACACCCAATCAATAACATATATGTTTACATTGGTCTAATTTTATATTTTTTTCAATATTTTTAAATATGAAGCTTTGATCAAAAAAGACCTTGTGATCCTGACATGAAGGTACTTGTTTGGGCGCTTCCTGTTATACGGTAACAATACTATGTTCTTGTTACCCAATTGTGCTTTTGTGTTGTCACCCTGTCACTGTGGCTTCTAAATGACATTACAGGTGGCCATTTCAAAACACACATAGTCCACCGGTATCACCATCCTGTCCTGAGAAAATACCATCGCTGGAGTGCATGCATGCAGACAGAAAGTGACTGCAAGGAGGCTGAAATTTTTTTTCATACAAAAATAAAATGGCAATTGTTTTGAAACATAGGTGTTGATTTACTAAAGGTAAATAAGTTATTAACTTTGCAAGGGAATTTGCCCAAAGCTTAGTGAATGAGGTGAAGGACTGCTAAATACCCTCATTCAAAAATGCCTTTCTTTTAAAAATACCTTGCATGCGATTGAGTATTCTTTGCAAAGTGAAACTTTAACAGCTCTGGGGCATAAAATCTTTGCAAAATGCAACTTACATTGCAAAGTGAAAAACCTATGTGCCTTTATTAAATCAACCCACAATGCTTTAGCAAACTAAATTTTTTTCATTTGGAATATAAATCTACTTTAAAGTGGTAGTAAGCCTTTCCATATACTTAGTGAAGTGACTGGTCTCAGGTGATACACAGAGATGAGGGGGGGGGGGGGCTACGGCTGTCAATCACAGGCTGTATGCTATAGTTTCCTCCCCGTCACCTTTATTCTCTTGGTGTCAGGAAAACTTGTCAGAAATGACCGCTGATAGCTGAGGAACAGGCAATGGACAGAAATAACACTAAAGTCTCGTACACACGGTACAATTGTTGGCCAAACGAGCGTCTGATTTTTGTCTTAAGGGCGTGCGCCAGGATCTTGTCTTGCATACTAACGGTACTACAATTGTCGTTGCGCAAACACGAATGTAGTGACGTACTATGAGGAATTTCAGCTCTTGAGCACCACCCTTCGGGCCCCTTCTGCTAATTTCGTGTTTGGTGAGTATTGATTCCGAGCATGTGTGTTTGTACTTTTGACTTTTGTGTGACGGATTTGTGTACTGACCATATGAAAATCAGACAACAGATTGTTGTCTGCCGAAAAATTTACTAGCCTGCCATCCAAAAAGTTGGACAACAATTCTGAAAAGAAGCGTAATAACGGTCAGATTCTAGGACAACAGTCTGTCAACAGACAATCCCCTGCCAACAATCGCATCGCGTGTACGAGGCTTTAGTGCTCTGCATTGAGATAATAAGTACACACTGTAGAGGGATATGCTTTGTTCATATTTCATATCTGAGGTTTACAACCACTTTATTTTAAACACGCTTATTTGTGCTTGCTAATATATAGACCCTGTTTCAATGTATAGTTTATTATCAGCTTATTATCTATATACATGGTGGAAGTCACCCCCTTATGTCACTGCTGGTTGAAAACAATAAATTGTACAGTTTTGATTGGTAGCCAGACACATGTGAACTCAGAATAGCAGTTTTTTATTCTCAGGCAGGAAAAAAAAGTACTTCTTTATTCAAAAATTAATGTGATCTGTTAATGATGGCGATGCCTTCTGATTTATGTAAAGTGAGAATTTTAAAGATAGGGGGTGGTTTTTGGTTTCACGCTATTTAATACAGTATATAAATATGTACTGCTATCTTGTCTGTTCCTAGACAAGGAACTTAGCTAGTCTGTCAAAGCTCTGATAATATTAATGGTGATGATATAATAACAATATTAGCTATAAAATGAAATAAAATACAATAACTCCAGAGGCTAATATGGCTTTCTACCAACTCCTGTCTTAAACAAAATGCATTCAGATGTTAATTTAGGGAATAGACAGCGACTCGCTTTTTAGGTGGACTAAACCTATCAATTTAGAATTTTTCCCAACTGAACTTAAAAAATAAATAAAATTCTGAGGTGTATCCTTGAAAATTAGGGCTGTTACTGATTACAATTTTCGTGTTCAATTAATCAATTTTTTTTTTTTTTTTTTTTAAAGATGAATCGACTAATTTCGATTAATTATAACGCACATACAGATCCAACTACTTTTAGCTGATCTCCTTGCATTGCAACTCTGCATTAGTCAGTGGTAAATGTGGTATACACTATATACAATCACTCGACACTAGTTCGTTTCCACAATCCATGACTTAACTTCACAGTTCACACAAATATGTTTTAAATTCAAACTGTAGCACTGACCTAAGTAATTTTTTTTTCCACAGTAGTGTGACAATCCCTCCACCTCCGATCTAACTAATCACTCTCACCTTATGGCATGGACCCCTGTGCAAACAGGTGGTCATGCAAGCGGGTATCAAAAGGGTTAACACGGACCATAAACTTCTCTCATGTCTCCTTAGATCTCAGCAAGGACACCAGGTCGTGGGTAGAAAGAAAAGATCAAAGTGCTACCGCTCAAGTTTAAGATTGAATTTTTGTGTTAAAACACAAACTACTCACATAAAGATGATACAAACACAGCATGTAAAGCTGACAATCATGTTAGTTCCGTAGGGCAGCAACAGGTGACGTCATGCGTAGCTTCTCCCCCGTACGCATTACGTTCAATCAGAACTTCAACGTCACCGGACGTCCGGAGTCTGGTGACGTCACGGACATCGACGTCATCCATCTCCAACGGAACTCCCTGAAGACCCGGAAGCCGGCAGAGAGGCGAGTACCAATCAAAGGAATTTTGATTGATTAAAAAAATTTTGATCAATCAAAAAAATTAACGATTAATCGAGGAATTAATCTTTTCCACAAAAAAAAAAAAAAAATTTCCACAAAATACTAAAAATACATCAAGGTCCTCCCTAATATTCCAAAAACTGAGGCCCAATCTCTGAGACTCGCACATAAACCCTATTCTATAGCAAAGAAACATTAACCAGAAAATTCCTAACATATATGCAGCTCGCTAAGGGCTGCTAACAAAAGATTTGTTTTCCTCAGTGTTGAACCTTAGTGAAAATGAGGCTACCTCCGATTTGAGTTTATTCAGTTGTTCCATAAACTGATGACTTTCCTGCCTTTACTGACTATTTTCAGATTGTTAGGTATCAATTTACTCGGCGTAACATTATCTTTCACAATATATAAAAAAATTGGACTAACTTTACTGTTGTCTTATTTTTTTATTCAAAAAAGTGATTTTTTTCCCAAAAAAGTGCGCTTGCAAGACCGCTGCGCAAATACGGTGTGAAAAAAAGTATTGAAACGACCGCCATTTTATTCTCTAGGGTGTTATAAAAAAAACAATATATAATGTTTGGGGTTCTAAGTTTTTTTCAAGCAAAAAAAAAACTGTTTTAAACATGTAAACACCTAAAATCCAAAACGAGGCTGGTCTTAAAGTGGTTAAGAATCAGGAGTATGTAAAGGACTGAGGGCTGTAGTCAGTGCTGAGTTTAGGAGTACATGACACCCAGAAAACAGGGTCCAGAAGTACATAATGCACAGAATGCTGGGGACCGGAGTGTGTAATGAGCCGAACACCCCCCCCCCCCCTCCGTTCGGTTCGCACCAGAACTTGCGAACAGGCAAAAAATTGGTGCAAACACACGATGGTTAAAGTCTATGGGACGCAAACATGAAAATCTAAAGGGCTAATTTTAAAGGCTTATATGCATGTTATTGCCATAAAAAGTGTTGGGCTCAGCCCTTCCTTCTCTGAGCTGGCCTCTCAGCTGTTGGCTAATTGCCAGCTCCTATCTCTCCACTGGTACTCAGCTGTTGATGATATCCTGCTCGTCAGTCCTGGCTACTTAAAGTGGTGTTCCACTGTCTTTAACGTTTTTATTTTTTTTGCATAATGACAATCATTAGTATATATGAATATAAAACTCACTTGTTCCTTTTTCTAAGTAATTCTGCATGCCTTTTTCGCCACCAAAATGAAATTATAAAACCGTCTCCTGATGGTTGTCATCTTGCCTGTGGGCATGTGAAGCCCACAGGCATCCTCTTCCAGGACACTGTGCTGCTAATGGACCAGCATGCACCGCCCATTCTATTCAAGATCTCGCGCATGTGCAGTCAGCGCAATTTTGAGCGCCATCAACAGCTCCGGTTGCCATCACAACGGGCGTCGTCGTAGGAAGTCCCGCCCCGTTGTGATGGCAACCGAGATAATCAAAGAATAAAAGACGAAAGATAGGACGATCATAGAGGAGAGAGCATGCTGGAGTTAGATGAAAGGTAAGTCTAAAAATATGCTTTACCTTGCAGCAGCAAATACACATGGAATCGCGTCACTTCCAGTTTGGAAGTACCGCGATTCTAGCCCTCGGCGCTGCTCAATGCCTCCTGGGAAATGGTGACACACATCTCCCAGGAGCCTTAGCGAGCCGGGCTGCCGAGGTAAGTGGAGTTTTTAGCCTGGGCAATGAAAGAGGCAGATTTTGTGGGACCACCTAGCAACAGGGAGAAATAGGTAAGTGAAATTTTTTTTTTTTTATCCAATTCATTTTTATTAGCTCATTTGCTGCATATATAAATAAACTTGTCATTTTGGGGGAAACACCACTTTAAGCTGTCCAGCACAGAAGATCTCTGCCTTTGCCTTAGTCAACATCACAGAGACGCTCTCCTGCATTGCTGTTAAAAGATTTGCTTGGCTGACATCCCTTCTGGCTCCAGATCCTGCTTGCTGTTTTACTACGCTCTTCTCTGACTTTCTGACATTTGGCTTGTCTGACTATTCGTTCCGGTTCCTTAACTCTGTTTTGACTACGTTTGTTCTATTTACTTTTATTATTAAACAAGTGTGATTTGTACTTCTGTCTCGGTCTGATTTCATGGTTTCTTACAAGGGGACATCAATGCAAAAAAAGTATTAAAAAAAAGCAGTTTTTCCGGGAGCAGTAATTTTAACCACTTAACCACTGGGCACTTAAACCCCCTTCCTAATCAGACCAATTTTCAGCTTTCGGTGCTCTCACATTTTGAATGACAATTGCTCAGTCATGCAACACTGTACCCATATGAAACTTTTGTCTTTTTTTTCCCCACAAATAGAGCTTTCTTTTGTTTTTTTGCCAGGCACAGTGCACTGCCATGGGAACAAAGTGTGCCCCGGCATTTGCCAACATTTACCTAGGAGATTGGAAGGCTTGGCTTTTTAGTGGAGAGGGGACATCGTCGGTGTACCTGGACAGGATTCTGTCCTGTCCTGGTATGAGTACATTGACACTGTCCTTGTCTTGTGGATGTGAACTAAGCAGGGAGTCCTGAATTTTGTTGATAGCTTGGGCAACAACAATTGTAATTTTTTCCTTTTCTAGTGAAAGCAATCCAGTACGGGTCAATTTCTTTGGACTTAACCATTGAACTGAGCGAGAACGATGACATTAAAATGAAATGATATAGGAAACCAACGGCCACCAATAACCTCCTTGACGCAGACAGTTTTCACCCTAGATCACTAGTTTGTAACATACAAAGGACAATACCTACGTGCATGTCAC
>CM053032.1:166046558-166083805 GCA_028564925.1 Lithobates sylvaticus
TTTAGGAAGATATTCTGTTATTTAATGCAAAAGGAAATTATTAACCACTTCCGGACCGCCTCCTGCACATATACGTCGGCAGAATGGCACAGCTGGGCAAAACCACGTACCTGTACGTGGCCCTTTAATTGCCCAGCCGTGGGTGGCGCACTCGCGACCCGGTCCTGAGCTCCGTGGCCGCGGCTGCGGGACCAGCGGACCCGATCGCTGCTGGTGTCCCGTGATCAGGTCACAGAGCTGAAGAACTGGGAGAGGTCTGTGTAAACAAACCTCTCCCCGTGCTTCCTACACTGCCTGTCACTGATCGGCTGTTCCCTGTCATTGGGAAAGCCGATCAGTGATGTCAGACGTAAAGCCACGCCCCTACTGTAAAGAAAACACACACACATCATACTAACCCCTCCCCGCCCCCTAGTGGTTAACTCGTTCACTGCCACTGCCATTTACATAGGAATCAGTGCATTTAAGCACTTCCCACCCGGCCACTGTACATATATGGCCGGGTGGAAGCCGTCTACTTCTGATAGGACGTTCCGGAACGTCCTTCAGAAGTAGAGGGATCGCGCGCACGTGCCCGCGCAGCGGCGCGATCCCGATGCGGCCGTGTCACCCGGACACGGTGCATCTCGGATCGGCAGGAGGGCTCGGTGATTGGCCCTCCTGATCACATGACGGCCGTGTCGAATCACAGCCGTCATGTTATGTAAACAAACAGCCGGTTGCTAGGCAATCGGCTTCTCCTCTCCTCACACGGACGTCGTCGGTGAGGAGAGGAGAGCGGATCGCTGCAGCTGGCTGGTGATCAGTGAGTATTAGCTGTTTTTTTTACAGCTTTTTACTCACTGATCACCAGTAGTGTCCCCACAGTAAAACACACATGTCCCCAAAACACACATGTCCCCAAAACACACATGTCCCCAAATAATAAAAACACATGTCCCCAAATAAAAACACATGTCCCCAAATAATAAAAACACATGTCCCTCACATATGTCCCAGTAAAATAACATGTGCCAATGATTATCTGCACACATATGTCCGTGATCACCTGCACACATATGTACATGATCATTTGCGTACATATGTCCGTGATCACGCAAACCAATTATTATACACTTAACGGAATTTTTTTTTTTTTACTAAAAACATGTAGCAGAATACATTTTGGCTTAAATTTTGACAAAATTTGATTTTATTGGATTTCTTTTAAAAAAGAAAGGAGAAAATATTGTTTTTTTAAAAAATTTTCGCTATGTTTTCGCTTATATCGCAAAAAATAAAAAAACGGAGTCGCGAATAAATACCACCAAACTAAAGCTCTATTTGTGCGAACAAAATGATAAAAAATTAATTTGGTTACAGCATTGCATGACCGGGCAATTGTCACTGAAAGTGCGAGAGCGCTGAAAGCTGAAAATTGGTCTGGGCAGGAAGGGTGTTTAAGTGCACAGTAAGCAAGTGGTTAAATAGCACTGATTTCTGTATAAATGACAATGGTCCCAAAAATGTGTCAAAAATGTCCGATGTGTCCACAATAATGTCGCAGTCACAATAAAAATCGATGATCGCCGCCATTACTAGTAAAAAAAAAAAAAAAATATTAATAAAAATGCTATAAAACTAGCCCCTATTTTGTAAACGATATAACTTTTGCACAAACCAATCAATAATCGCTAATTGCGATTTTTTTTTTTTTACCAAAAATATGTAGAAGAATACGTATCGGCCTAAACTGAGGAAAAAAAATGTTTTTTTATATATTTTTGGGGGATATTTATTATAGCAAAAAGTAAAAAATATTGCATTTTTTTCAAAAATTGTCGCTCTATTTTTGTTTATAGCGCAAAAAATAAAAACCGCAGGGGCGATCAAATACCACCAAAAGAAAGCTCTATTTGTGGGAAAAAAAGGACGCCAATTTTGTTTGGGAGTCACATCGCACGACCGCGCAATTGTCAGTTAAAGCGACGCAGTGCCGAATCGCAAAAAGGGGCCTGGTCCTTTGGCTGCAAATTGGCCCGGGGCTGAAGTGGTTAAGGAGGCCACGAGTATTGTCTTCTTTGTTGTTATCAGTGGTTGGAATATCTGATATATATATTCAGACTGGGAGGAAGCGGTATATGACGAAAGCACTCAAGTGGAGTGTGGGACGTTTCGTTACACTCCCAATCCTTTGTAACCAGATGTCCTTCCTCATTCTTTATGGGGCCAATATGGTCTTCCTTTTTTATTGTTTATATACTTAAATAATTTCTTGGGATTTATTTTGCTCACCTCCGCTATGTGTCTTTCGTATTCTATCTTAGCCGCCCTAATTGCACCCTTACATATCTTGTTGCATTCTTTGTACAGTCTGAATACTGATTATGATCCCTCAGCCTTGTATTTTTTGAACGCCTTCTTCTTTGCTTTTATATGCATTTTTACATTGGAGTTAAGCCATCCAGGACTTTTGTTCGCTCTTTTGAATTTATTTCCCAAAAGGATGCACTGGCTAATGCCCTTATTTAATATGCTCTTAAAGCAAACCCATTACTCCTCTGTGTTGTTTGTTTCTAAGATGTTATCCCAATTTATATACTCTAGCAAGGTTCGTAGTTTAGGGAAGTTGGTTCTTTTGAAATTCAGTGTCTTTGCGTCATTTATACTGAAGCCAATTGACCTGTGATTGCTGTTTCCTAAATTGCCCCATATTTCCAAATCCGTGATCAGGTCTGTATTGTTGGTAATCAGTAGATCTAGTAACGCCTTGTTTCTAGTTGGTGCATCTACCATCTGACCCATGAAATTGTCCTGCAAGACATCTAGGAACTGGTGAGCCTTAGACGAATGCGTGGTTCCCTCTGCCCAGTCTATGTCTGGATAATTAAAATCCCCATTATGATAACACTTCCCATACTTGCTGCTAATCCAAATTGTGATAGGAGGTCCGTCTCCGTCTCCTCCCTCAGGTTAGAGGGCCTATAGCATACTCCCAGAATTATTTTCCTAGCTTCATCCCTTTGGAGCTCTACCCATAAGGATTTCACCTCCTTCCTAGCTCCCTTTTTGATGTCATCTCTCACATTCACTTGTACATTATTCTTGATGTATAGGCATACCCCTCCCCCCTTTTTACCCTCTCTATTCCTGCAATAAAGGGAATACCCTTGAATGGTTGCCAGTCAATCATGAGAGCTGTTGAACTAGGTCTCTGAAATTCCCCCAAAATCGAAATCCTCCTTGTTCAACAGTATCTCTAGTTAACCCAACTTGTCTGCTTTCCAGCCCGTCTCTGATGATCCTTTGAACAAGCACCAGCTTGATTTTAATTATGCTCTAATCACTACCTGGTATTGATTACCTGTTTTGCCAAAGATTCTTTTTTCAGTTGCCTCCATTGGGTCCCTCTTACAGTATGTTGCTCCATATGTTGCGCCAAAGCCTGGTGGTCTGGGCATACCCTTCACAATTGGTAAGCACATTTGCCTTCACAACCTTGGTAGTGGTGAGCTCCAGGAGAGTTGCAGAGTACCATTTGTGCCTTGCCACAACCCGGATGCGATTGCCACAATCCAGGTGAATAAGGGGACCCATGTCCAGGAATTCCAGGAAGAGATCATCACAGCCCTTTTGTATCCAGAAAGTGCTGTGGCCCAATTTCCCAATCAAGATGCAGTGAGCCAGTTGCAATTTCCGGATGTCCTCCCTGGTACCCCTACCCAAAGAGCACCCCAAAAAAGATGCCGTGTCTGTAATAAATGCGGATACAGGCGTGACACCCACTATTTTTGTCCCTCCTGTCCTGGCGAACCTGGTCTCTGCATCGAGGACTGTTTCCGTCGCTACCACACACTAGTGGAGTATTAGTATAGGGTACAGCATGGCATAGTCTAGGGCATATTTTCACACAGGGTCTCGAAAGATGTTAGATGACTATCACATTTTGAAAGACTGTAACCTGGAATTTTTATAGTTGCAATAAAGGTGTAAAAAAAAAACATAAAAGAAAATAAATAAAAAATAAATAAAAAAGCCCACAATAGTTGTAATTTTATTGTTCTTACTGTTTTACTGTATAGCATAAAGCTATGCTGCAATGTTTTATTGTTACTGTGTTTTATTGTTAACCATTGTTTGCTTTGCAGGTATGCCATTCTACTGTTTTACTGTACTGTTACTGTGTTTTATTGTTAACCATTGTTTGCTTTGCAGGCACGCCATTCAGCTGCAGCACTGATTTGTTTATTTTGACAGCAACAGGGTTGGCTCTCACAATACGTAAATCAAAGACTCCAGCTCTGTAGAAGGTGATTTTACCACTGTAGTTAAAAAAAAGAGCATATATGGCGAAGCATAGGGGCTGGGGTGGACAGAGGACGGCTCACCCCTCACCCCTGTGCTTCGGCATTTATTTTTATTCACT
Organism: Lithobates sylvaticus; assembly: GCA_028564925.1. Lineage (NCBI taxonomy): Eukaryota > Metazoa > Chordata > Amphibia > Anura > Ranidae > Lithobates > Lithobates sylvaticus. The sequence continues at coordinate 166,050,964 of CM053032.1, forward strand.
TTTCTTGGCACAGATTTCTTCATCCACATCGCTCGATGTGTATGGAGGAATCGGTTAGGCTCTTTTTTTTTCATTCAGCCCATGGGCTGAACGAAAAAAAAAAGAACAGTGCATGTAAGCCCATCATTAGAAGTGGATGGATGCAGGTTGGTAGCCTGTATAATTGTCAATGGTCCCGAAAATGTGTCAAAAGTGTCTGATCTGTCTGCCGCAATCCCACTAAAAATCGCAGATCGCCGCCATTACTAGTAAAAAAAATAATAAATCTATCTACTATTTTGTAGACTCTATAACTTTTGCGCAAACCTATCAATATACGCTTATTTTCAAGAAAAATAGCAGCTTCACAATGATGGCCAATAGTAAATCACTACAGTAATTGATGCATCACACATAAACATAAGACACTACATATAACAATTAAAAAGAAAGGTCCGCATAGCAACAGACAGGTTAAGGTGTCCGATGAAATTCATCATGGATATGTCTTTAAAGAAAAGGATGTACTATGTGAAGTGACAGCTTAATCTGTGCGTGGCTTCAGGAAGGAATGGATAGGGAGCCACGCACAGGTTAAGCTGTCACTTCACATACACATGTGTATGTGTGATGCATCAATTACTGTAGTGATTTTCTATTGGCCATCATAGTGAAGCTGCTATTTTTCTTGACATTTGGCTTATCTTTTTGCCAATCTAAATTACTTTAATATATATGGCATTTTGATACTCTTAAAAGGATCTTATTCTGTTGCCATTAGTAGCTCTTTTCTGGTGCCTCACACCCAAATTATTTGTTTTTATTATATGCTTAGTTATGGCAACAGCACCCCACATGGTGTAGGATCCATGAGTAACCACCCCACTTTGTTGTGGTGAATAAATATGTGCGAAGCCTACCTTTTTTGTTTTCAAAAACATTTTTATTAAGAATAAAAGAATAACCATACAAATGAGTATGTGACATCCATCAATTCAACAGGTATAATAACAAGCCAATTATGAATGGTACATAATTATGTGAAACGTTCAGATCTTAACAGGCAGGAATACCATTGAGATTGTCAAATCAAAACCTTATGATGACAGGGTATAATAATCGTGAAAGGTATTTCATGTAACAAAATCAAGACTATGAAAGTAAAAAAGACAAAAAAAATTAAATCAGGTCAGTCTTGAAGTCTAAACAAGAACCAAGGGTTCCACTTAGCATCAAACACAGGGATAGAGTCGTGTAAGGTATGACATTTTTTTCCGGCTATCATTATGTGATCTATCCGTGCGATAACTTGAGCGAAAGGAACCAAGGCTGTTTTCCAATGCAATGCAATGGCCCACTGCATTGCAATACAGACTGAATGTATCAATTTCATAAGGGGTCTGGGAGTATTCGAGAGACTTTGAAATAAAAGACAGCTAAGCCTGACTTTTTGTTGTTTTCAATATATGCTTATTGAGATTTTTTTTAACCAAAAATATGAAGAATACATTGGCCTAAACTGATGAAGACATTTTTTTTTTTTTTTTTTGGGATATTTATTATAGCAAAAAGTAAACAAATAATTTTTTTTTCAAAATTGACAGCCTTTTTTTGTTTATAGCGCAAAAAACTAAAACCGCAGAGGTGATCAAATACCACCAAAAGATAGCTCTATTTGTGGAAAAAAAAAAGGACATAACTTTTTTTTGGGTACACCGTCGCACGACCGCACAATTGTCAGTTAAATCGACGCAGTGACGTATCACAAAAAAATGCCTGGTCATTAAGGGGGGCAAATCCTTCTGGTCCTTAAGTGGTTAAAGTATAATTAAAGGATTTTTTTTTCAGATAGGGGGGAGATGTATTGGTACACCTAATAGTTTTCTTTTACTGCTGTCTGTGCCCTCATTAGAGAGATTCAATCTCTCTATTTGTCCTGATTATCATTATCATTGAAAGTGAAATTTAAAGAAAATCCAAAATTTGGGGTTGTCTCCAGAAAAGTAATAAAAGGGAACATTTCCAATGGGGAACCTAGTTCTGGTGATCTGGGGGACCCCAAGGGATTACCTTATTTTGCAGGAATTTCTCCTCACTTCCTGTTTTGGCAATGGGACAGAAAGTGAAGGGAAATATCCCCAATGGACACAGATGGCAAAAAAAAAAAAACTGTTCGGGTTCGGCGGGTTCGGCCGAACTTCGGAAAAAAGTCCGGGTTCGGGACCGAACTTGACCCCGAACTTGACCCCGAACCTGAACCCCATTGAAGTCAATGGGGACCCGGACTTTTGAACACTAAAATGGCTGTAAAAAAGTAATGGAAAGGGCTAGAGGGCTGCAAATGGCAACAAAATGTTGTTAAGAGCATGGCAAGTGATCTGCAAACAAATGTGGATAGGGAAATAACTTAAAATAACATAAAAAAATAAAAAATAAAAATAAAATGCTGGAGGCCCCCTTCTCAGCAGAAGAGGTACAGGAAGTCATTAAGAACCTCAGAAACTCAACGGCACGATGCCGCACATATGGTGGGAATACCCCAGAATACGCACTTTCTGGAAAAAATTATTCAATTTAATGGATAAGATAGTGGGAAAATAAAATACTTGGAAATTAAAAAAAATTAAAAAATCATAATCTTGACCTAGGATGACGAAATTCAAATGGAGTAGGAGGTTGAGGTGGCGGTGGATGTGGCGGTGTAGGTGGAAGCGGTGGTGGAGGAGGACGAGGTAGCCAACACTGGTTCAAAAATACAACAATGGCTGGGTAAGGCTAGTGGTGAATGATGTGTCGAATTCTGTCCCCCGTCGCATAGTGTCCGCCCTGTACTGCGCTTGCTCAGTACGTAGGACAAGGGGATTTTGAAACTCTCCGAAGACGATGCGCAGTGACTCCAGGTTCAAGCAACATCATCCGAGGTTGAAGCCTAGCCAAGCGAGCCCGTTAGGGGCCCTGTTACTATGTGCTACCGTATGTCCACTTGGATGGTCGGGCTTGAACCTGCACTCACTGCGCAGGCGACGTTCATCTTTGGAGATTTTGTGAATCTCCTTGTCCTCCGTACTGCGCAAGCACTGCACCTGCGCAGTAAGTGGCCGGACACTATCCGATAGCAAGACAGTTTTCGTCAGAACACCGGTATATGTGTCTATTCTGCACAAGGTACGGCCAAGTCCTGTGGGATCCATGCCTGGTTCATTTTAATGAATGTGAGCTTGTCCACATTGGCTCTGGACAGGCGGCTGCGCTTGTCTGTGATAACGCCCCCTGCCGTGCTAAATACACGTTCAGATAATACACTGGCGGCAGGGCAGGCCAGCACCTCAAAGGCGTAAAGGGCAAGCTCAGGCCATGTGCCCAATTTGGAGACCCAGAAGTTGAAGGGGGCAGACCCATCATGCAGTACGTGTAGGCGTGTGCACACATACTGATCCACCATGTTGGTGAAATGCTGCCTCCTGCTAAGACGTTCCATCTCAGCTGGTGGTGCGGGTTGTTGTGGCGTGCTGACAAAGCTTTTCCACATTCCGGCCATGCTAACCCTGCCTTGCGAGGTGCTGGCGGTGCCCTGGCTGCGTTGGCGACGTCTTCCTCCTCCTCTGCCTTCGCCTTGTGCTTCCACCGTACCCCCGCTTCCAAGTGGGAATGCCACCAGCAGCGCGTCTACCAGCGTGCGCTTGTACTCGCGCATCTTACGATCACACTCCAGTGAGGTAATTAAGGACGGCACGTTGTCCTTGTAACGGGGATGCAGCAGGGTGGCCACCCAATAATCAGCACCAGTTAAAGTGTGGGCAACTCGGTGGTCGTTGCGGAGACACTGCAGCATGTAATCGCTCATGTGTGCCAGGCTGCCCAGAGGCAAGGAAAAGCTGTCTTCTGTGGGAGGTGTATCGTCTGTGTCCTCTGTATCCCCCCAGCCACGCACCAGTGATGGACATGAGCTGGTCTGGGTGCCACCCTGCTGTGAACATGGTTCCTCCTCCTCCATCTCCTCCTCATCCTCCACCTCGTCATCCTCCAGAACTGTGCCCTTGCTGCCAGACAATTGTGTACCTGGCGCTTGTTGGTGCAGGAACCCACCCTCGTAGCCACTTGTAAATGACTGCCCTGAAAGCCTTGGAAATGAACCCTCTTCCTCCTCCTCCTCCTCCTCCTCATCCTGTGCCACATCCTCTTCCATCATCGCCTGAAGAGTTTTTTCAAGGAGGCATAGAACTGGGATAGTAACGCTGAGAACGGCGTCATCGGCACTGGCCATGTTGGTGGAGTACTCGAAACAGCGCAAACAAGGCACACAGGTCTCGCATGGAGGCCCAGTTATTGGCGGTGAAGTGGTGCTGTTCCGCAGAGCGACTCACGCGTGCCTGCTGCAGCTGACACTCCACTATCGCCTGCTGCTGCTCGCACAGTCTGGCAAGCATGTGCAAGGTGGAGTTCCACCTTGTGGGCACGTCACATATGAGACGGTGAGCGGGAAGGCCGAAGTTACGCTGCAGCGCTGACAGGCGAGCAGCAGCAGGATGAGAACGCCGAATGTGCGCACAGACGGCCCGCACATTCTGCAGCAGCTCTGGCATATCGGGGTAATTCTTAGGGAACCTCTGGACCACCAAGTTCAGCACATGCGCCAGGCAAGGGATGTGCGTCAAACCGGCAAGGCCCAGAGCTGCTACGAGATTTCGCCCATTATCGCACACCACCAGGCCGGGCTTGAGGCTCACTGCCACCAACCACTCATCGGTGTGTTGTTCCATGTCCCTCCACAACTCCTGCGCGGTGTGGGGTTTTTCCCCCAAACAGGAAAGTTTTAAAACTGCCTGCTGTCGTTTAGCCCTGGCTGTGCTGAAGTTGGTGGTGAAGGTGTTACGCTGACCGGATGAGGAGGTGGTAGAGGATGAGGAGGCGGAGTAGGAGGAGTTAGCAACAGGAGGCAAACTGAAGTGCCCTGCAATCCTCGGTGGTGGAAGGACATGCGCCAAAGTGCTATCCGCCTCAGGCCCAGCCGCCACTACATTTACCCAGTGTGCTGTTAGGGAGATATAACGTCCCTGACCGTGCTTACTGGTCCACGCATCCATAGTTAGGTGGACCTTGCCACAGATGGCGTTGCGCAGTGCACACCTGATTTTGTCCCCCACTTGGTTGTGCAGGGAAGGGGCACGACGTACTGTGGGACAGCCAATGACATCAGCCTTTTAAAACTCTGCGTCTCCACCAGACGGAATGACAGCATTTCAAAGGCGAGGAATTGTGAAATGCTGGCATTCAGGGCCAGGGATCGCGGGTGGCTAGGGGGGTACTTCCTCTTCCGCTCCAGTGTTTGGGAAATAGAGAGCTGAAAGCTTCCATGGGACATTGTGGAGATGGTTGGTGACCCAGGTGGTAGTGTTGCTGGCAGATCCTCTGTTTGCGGGTTGGCAGGTGTCACTGTCACTACAGAGGTGGATGAAGAGGCCGAGACTGCAGCAGAAGAGGAAGAAGGAGGAGCCAGAGACCTTTCTTGGTTTTTGCGGTGTCTACTCCACTGCATCTCGTGCTTTGCACTTAGATGCCTGGTCATGCAGGTTGTGCTCAGGTTGAGAATGTTTATGCCTCGCTTCAAGCTCTAAATGCACAGCGTGCAAACCACTCGTGTCTTGTCATCAGCACATTGTCTGAAGAACTGCCACGCTAGGGAACTCCTTGGACCTGGCTTTGGTGTGCTCGGTCCCTTGCTGCGTTGGGCAGTAGCAGACACACTGTCTAGGGGACGGACGCTCCGCTTTTGCACCCTGCTCCCTCTTTTGCTGTGCTGGTGGCTCTGTGCGACCACCACCTCTTCCTCTGAACCACACTGGTCACCTGCATGACGTTGATTCCATGTGGGGTCAAGGACCTCATCTTCCTCCACATCATCTTCCACCCAGTCTTCACCCCTGCCCTCCTTGTCGGTCTGCACAATGGCGAAAGCAGCAGCAGTTGGCACCTGTGTTTCGTCATCATCCGAGACGTGCTGCGATGGTCCTCCCATGTACTCATCATGAAACATAAGTGGTTGGGCATCGGTGCACACAATCTCTTCCACTTCTGGGGCTAGGTGGATGGCCCTGGGAAACCCTGCTAACAGAGTCATCAAAAAGCAGAAGAGACTGCTGCATGATTTGGGGCTCAAACTGATTGGCTGATTTGCAAGGGGGTGAGGTGAAAGACTGATGGACAGATGGACAGATCGGCTGCAGGTGCCAACTCTGAACTTTCATCAGGAGACTGGGTGGGAGACAATGTGAAGGAACCGGAGGCACTGTCAGCAACCCAATCTACTATCGCCTGTACTGTCCTGGCCTCAACATTCGTACAGCCTCATTAGGCGCGCCAAAATACCGCTGCAGGCTCTGTCGCCTACTCGCACCTGAGGAAGGTGTTTCACTAGTGCGTGTAGCTGGCACAGATCGACCACGTCCTCTCCCTGCAACAGGAGCGCCACCAGCAGCACCACGACCCGGGCCACGTCCCCTTTTTGACGATCTCCTCATATTTTCAAAATTTATGATCTCGCCCTAAATGGGTGTTTTTGTCTATAGCAGAATACACGTACAGTGTCTAAAGCGTTTATGAACACGCAGAAAATGCTATTGGGAAAAAAAAAAAAACACTGCAAAATTAAATTTTTTTGCAATGTTTTTCCAATATCAGAATACACGGATAGTGTCTAAAGCGTTTATAAAAACGCAGAAAATGCTATTGGGAAGAAAAAAAACACTGCAAAATTAAATTTTTTTGCAATGTTTTTCCAATATCAGAATACACGGATAGTGTCTAAAGCGTTTATGAAAACACAGAAAATGCTATTGGGAAGAAAAAAAACACAGCAAAATTAATTTTTTTTGCAATGTTTTTCCAATATCAGAATACACGGATAGTGTCTAAAGCGTTTATGTAAACGCAGAAAATGCTATTGGGAAAATAAAAACACAGCAAAATTAAATTTTTTTGCAATGTTTTTCCAATATCAGAATACACGGATAGTGTCTAAAGCGTTTATGAAAACGCAGAAAATGCTATTGGGAACAAAAAAAACACTGCAAAATTAAATTTTTTTGCAATGTTTTTCCAATATCAGAATACACGGATAGTGTCTAAAGCGTTTATGAAAACGCAGAAAATGCTATTGGGAAAAAAAAAAACACTGCAAAATTAAATTTTTTTTTGCAATGTTTTTCCAATATCAGAATAAACGGATAGTGTCTAAAGCGTTTATGAAAACGCAGAAAATGCTATTGGGAAAAAAAAAAAAAAACACTGCAAAATTTAATTTTTTTGCAATGTTTTTCCAATATCAGAATACACGGATAGTGTCTACAGCGTGTATGTATGAACACGCAGAAAATGCTATTGGGAAAAAAAAAAAAACACAGCAAAATTAAATTTTTTTGCAATGTTTTTCCAATATCAGAATACACGGATAGTTTCTACAGCGTGTATGTATGAACACGAAGAAAATGCTATTGGGAAAAAAAAAACACAGCAAAATTAAATTTTTTTGCAATGTTTTTCCAATATCAGAATACACGGATAGTGTCTAAAGTGTTTATGAAAACGCAGACAATGCTATTGGGAAAAAAAAACACAGCAAAATTACATTTTTTTGCAATGTTTTTCCAATAGCAGAATACACACAGACTATGGTGTATCTCTTACTATATGCAGTGTTGGTCCTAATGGTGCACTGAGCTTGCAGGTAAAACTTTTATATTGTGTCTGGCACTAGCCTCATGGCACTGTTAAAAGACTGTGCACTGCACCCCAGCCAGGGTACAATTGATTTAGGAATCTCTTCAATAATTCTCTCTGCCTCTTTCTTTTGCTTAATAAAGAAACTCCCTACTCTACTCTAGCTATCTAGATCGCTCACTGATCTAACTAATTAGAAGAAAATTAAAGGAATGTGGACTGACTGACTGACTGACTTTATCACACTAACTCCTAAAATCCTCTCTCTCAGCAGCACAGGAACCTGTCTATAGCAGAATGACGCTGTGTGCTGTGTGTGTCTGGACTATATATAGAGGCTGGGTCACATGCTGCACTGCCCAATCACAGCCATGCCATTAGTAGGCATGGCTGTGATGGCTTCTAAGGGCACACTAGTGAAACTAGCGTCGATTGGCTGCCCTGCAGCTGTTAAAAAGGCGCCAATACATCGCCGAACACCGGACCCGAACCCGAACTTACAGCCAGGACTTTTTAGTCACTCAACACAACTTCATTAAAATTAACACAATTTAAGTGCATAACTTTTAAAATCTTATAAAAATGTTGAAACATAGACTATATTAAGACAGCATTAGGATTAAAAATGGGGCACCACCATAAGGTAGTATTTAACCATTAAAGACCGATAAACATGATTCGGTGTGCCACTACTCTTTTATTCTTGGCTCAACACAAGCCTTATTGGACCATGTATTGAGTGATGCAAGGAACCATTTTGATCTTTGGTGGATTTTTTTTTTTTTTTTAGCAAGTTCATCAAGTTCAGCGTGTGCCTTTGACATGTTCTGGGGTAATGACAAGGCATGTACATATAACTGCTCATATATGCAAATCAGACCTGTGTTTTTAATTAGCTACAGGCTGGATAAGCCCTCTTTCCTGGCTAGACTAAAAAGGACTACGTACTGAGGAATTTTGTACTGTATATTGTGAATAAATGTTCAGCCTCCCCTTTTAAACTGCAAAAACATATTTCATCAAGTAGTTTCAGAAAAGATAACTTCCATAAATACTTGTTTGCTACCAAAGTTCTATGGACTTGAGAGAAGAAATGTTCTTTTTGTTCCATTTTTAAAATACATCCTGTCAAATATTGACTTGGAACTGTAGTGATTTTTCTTTGCTACCTGTGTTCTTGTTGTCATGACCAGCTAATGAATGTACTGTGAAAAAGGGATTAATTCTGCTGGATCTTTCTGGAGCAGACAGCAGCAGGCAAGTCCACTTCAAGGCACTAGTTATTTGTACAAAGTCTCCCAACTATCCTCAGTGGACCTTAATGGGTATATAATAATAAGAAGGCTAAATTGTTACATTCTGCACAAAACTTTTGTTGAATGACTGCATGACTGCTTCTCTAAATGTAAGGGATGAGAGGTGGGCAGACAAGAGGTGACAGTCAATTATCTGACTCTTCACAGCTTCTGAACATTGAATTACATATATCCAGAACAGAGGACAAACTGCTGGAATGAAAAGATTCACAAGTCCCCTGAAAATCCTTAGAATTCACTGTCCCTTTTTGTATAATAGGAACCACAGGCTTGTGAAACTCTGTAAAAAAAAAAAGAAAATAAAGATTACTTTTAGTTTGGTAAGCCAAGGGGAGGCTTGGACCATCGAAAACTTACATCGTTACATAGTCACATAGTTAGTCTTGTTGAAAAAAGTCCATCCACTTCAACCAATAGAAGGGAAAAAAAATACACAATCCTATACCCACAGTCGATCCACAGCAGGGATGAGCCGAACACCCCCCGGTTCGGTTCGCACCAGAACCTGCGAACAGACCTAAACTTTGCGTGAACTTTAGAACCCTATTAAAGTCTATGGGACTCGAACGGTCAAAATCAAAAGTGCTAATTTTAAAGGTTGCAAGTTATTGTCCAAAAAAGTGTTTTGGGACCTGGGTCCTGCCCCAGGGGACATGTATCAATGAAAAAAAAACTTTTAAAAACGGACGTTTTTTCAGGAGCAGTGATTTTAATAATGCCTAAAGTGAAACAATAAAAGTGTAAAATTCCTTTAAATTTCGTACCTGGGGGATGTGTATAGTATGCCTGTAAAGGGGCGCATGTTTCAAAGTGTAATTTCTGCAGGAAAAAAAGTCATTTAAAAGCACTCGTGGCTATAATGAATTGTCGGTTCCCCGTAACACAGAGAACAGTCATTGAAAGTCATTGATAAAAAAAAAATGCGTGGGGTTCCCCCCAAATTCAATTACCAGGCCCTTCAGGTCTGGTATGGATATTAAGGGGAACCCCGGGTCAAATTTAAAAAAAATTACGTGGGGTTCCCCCCAAATATCCATACCAGACCCTTTATCCGAGCACTGTGAAGAAGCCTTTCTGTATTTAGAGATTAAATCTCTTTGCCTCCAGACATAAAGTGTTTCCCTTTATGTCTGTGATGACCTTAACCACTTGCTGACCGCCCACTGTCAAATGACGGCGGGACGGTTCAGCTACTGTGGCGGGACGCCGTCATATGACGTCGTCTACAATTTGGCCACTGGGGGGCGCGCGCGCGCGCCGCGGGAGGCGCGCGCGCGCGCCCGCCGCGTAGCTGGGGCCTCGGTGCGCGTGCCCGGCGGTCGCGATGACCGCCAGGCACCCGCGATTGCCCGGTAATCGAGCAGGACGTGGATCGGTGTGTGTAAACACACAGATCCACGTCCTGTCAGAGGAGAGGAGACCGATGGTGTGTCCCTTGTACATAGGGACACCGATCGGTCTCCTCCCCCAGTCAGTCCCCTCCCCCCACAGTAAGAATCACCAATATAGGGAACATATTAACCCCTGCAGCGCCCCCTAGCGTTAACCCCTTCCCTGCCAGTCACATTTATACAGTAATCAATGCATTTTTATAGCACGGATCGCTGTATAAATGTGAATGGTCCTAAAAATGAGTCAAAAGTGTCCGAAGTGTCCGCCGCAATGTCGCAGTCACGATAAAAATCGCAAATCGCCGCCATTACTAGTAAAAAAAAAAAAATAATAATAAAAATGCTATAAATCTATCCCCTATTTTGTAGACGCTATAACTTTTGCGCAAACCAATCAATATACGCTTATTGCGATTTTTTTTAAAATATGTAGAAGAATACGTATCGGCCTAAACTGAGGAAAAAATTTGTTTAAAAAAAAAAAAAAAAATGGATATTTATTATAATAAATAGTAAAAAATATTATGTTTTTTCAAACTTGTCCCTCTTCTTTTGTTTATAGCGCAAGAAATAAAAACCGCAGAGGTGATCAAATACCACCAAAATAAAGCTCTATCTGTGGGGAAAAAATGATAAAAATTTTATTTGGGTACAGCGTTGCATGACCGCGCATTTGTCATTCAAAATGCGACAGCGCTGAAAGCTGAAAAATGGCTTGGTCAGGAAGGGGGTGTTCGTGGCTGGTAGGCAAGTAGTTAAAGTGAATAACTGAACACAGAGTTCACTACAGTATATGGACCACTTATGTATTTATACATGATCATATCCCTCCTTAACCTGCTCTTGACAAGAGAGAAAATATATTTAGTTCAGCTGATCTTTCCTCATAGCTGATTCTGCATCTGGGTTCCCATGGAAACAACTTTTTTACATTTTGCACAACAGTGTTCCTTTTTAAAGGTTTTTTCAAGGAACATTGTATATATGGCGCAAGATGTCCAACGATACACAACACCATTCCTGTTGGACATGGTACCCAAATGGGGATACTCCAGGAACATATAGGAATTATATTTTACACAAATTTGTTTTTTTAAAACCAAAGAGGCCCCAAGATCCAGGGCCATTTTTAGGTCTCAGAGACACTGTTTTTCTCAACCGAAACTGCTAGGGGTTTGCAAACAAGCTTGCTTACAGAACAAATTTTCCAAACAATGGAGTTCCTGGTAGCTATGATACTTATGAGAAGGCTTCTTAATGTTTTAGAAATGGATTCTGTTTGACAAACCTTGGACACGTGCTAACAGGGTTTGATAATACATTTGGCAGTGCCTCCACCCAGAACGGAGCCTCTGTGAACAGAGGAGACTTTCTTCCTGGAAAATGAACCAATAATCTTATTTAAGTAATTGGGAGTGCCTTTATTCATATCCCTTGAAATTTTCCACATATTGTCATGTTACAATCAAAAACATAAATGTTTTTTATTGGGATTGGGGGTGGCACACCACAACACTGAAAGGTAACCCCTGCAATGCCAAAAATTATCTTTTGTTTGACAAACATATAGTTAACATTTTACACACCTGCCTACAGGTTTTCCAAACACGAACCTTGAGAACCTACAGTGGCTTGAAAAAGTATACATACCCCTTGAAATTTTCCACATTTTGTCATGTTACAACTAAAAACGTAAATGTATTTTATTGGGATTTTATGTGCTAGACCAACACAAAGTGGCACATAATTGTGAAGTGGAAGGAAAATGATAAATAGTTATCAAATATTTTTACAAATAAATATCTAAAAAGTTTGGGGTGTATTTGTATTCAGCCCCCTTTACTCTGATACCCCTAACTAAAATCTAGTGGAAAGGAAAATAAAACCGCGCTTGTGACTAAAATAAAATAAAATAAAAAGAAAAAACAAAAAACAACAAACAGGCTGCCGCTCAAAGTGGGATACACACACTAAACAGTAAAACAAAGAAAAGGAGCAGCGCCAAAAAAATAAATTTAAATTGATGAATCAACAAGGATATTGAATGCTCCCCGTTACATGGTCAGACATGTCATGATAATATTTAAGTCCAAACCAACAAGTGACTGAATCAAAGTTCATATGATAGACAAAGTTCAAATATTGCTGTAGATGGATAACTGTTCAGCTATGCGCCAGACCAATAGCCACATCCAAAGCAAGTAGAAATCAACACCACAGTGAGTGATATGCAATAGGTGACAAGCGGACCCTCCACCACTAAAAGATGTGCCCTTACCGGATGGCAGAGCATATATTTGTAGATATCCATCTTCACTGAGGGTCTTTGGATAATTGTTATTCAAAAGACGCCTCTTAGGTGAATCACCGTTTAGTATGATACAGATAGAGTTACATTCTCGTTTTTCTGTCAGGTTTTAGAAATTAAATGCTTCACTTTTTTATGGTCACGGTCTTTTACTCTGATTACATTGAAGCAAACATATGTGAATTGATATATCCTGGGTCCTAAGGAACCGGGAAGTAGTAACTATATATCCAGAAAGTGCTGGCGTCTTTATAGATGTCCATCTATGCTTTACATATTAGGTTGCCCTTTTCTAAGATGGCGAAGTGAGTCACGTTACCGCATCTCAGATCGAGGCTTGGCTATTTAATGTTGGTGCGTTGCTGCGTCGCCCGTTCCCCATTGAAGACAGCAGTTTTGCCGAAACTGGTCTGGGAAGGCGCGCAGTGACGTCCCCACGCTCAAGAGGACGGGCTACAGCATCCGACCGGCCGGCGGACATGTGTTTATGCCTCTACAGATATAATTGTGAGTTTTTACTATTGTTTTTTTTAATAAATACCATACGGAATTACACTATTGGTGGCCCTTCTCTTCCCTTAATGACAAATCGTTGAGCTCATACTAACATCGGGAATCGGGAGGCACTGGAAGCCGGTGATATCTCTAAATACCTACTGTCAGCAAGGAACGGATCCCATTAGTGCTGGTGAACACAGACCCCAAGCCCTGGAGACCTACACCTGATTATTTCATTACAGAGCCATATATGCTCTGCCATCCGGTAAGGGCACATCTTTTAGTGGTGGAGGGTCCGCTTGTCACCTATTGCATATCACTCACTGTGGTGTTGATTTCTACTTGCTTTGGATGTGGCTATTGGTCTGGCGCATAGCTGATCAGTTATCTATCTACAGCAATATTTGAAATTTGCCTATCATATGAACTTTGATTCAGTCACTTGTTGGTTTGGACTTAAATATTATCATGACATGTCTGACCATGTAACGGGGAGCATTCAATATCCTTGTTGATTCATCAATTTAAATTTATTTTTTTGGCGCTGCTCCTTTTCTTTAAAATCTAGTGGAACCAGTTGCCTTCAGAAATCACCTAATTAGTAAATAGAGTCCACCTGTGTGTAATTTAAGCTCAGTATAAATGCAGCTGTTCTGTGAAGCCTTCTGTGAAGGTTTGTTAGAGAACCTTAGTGAACAAATAGCATCATGAAGGCCAAGTAACACACCAGACAGGTCAGCTCCACATACAATGGTTAGTTATTTGTGCTGCCTTGTCAATATTGAACAATATTTGAAGCCAAAAGTTGCTGACTTACTGGGTGTAGCAAACTAGAAAAATATGGAAAGCCACCTGTGGGTCATATACTAGAAACCCAATCCACATTTCTAATATGCAAGAAAAGACAGAAGAGGTGCCCCTGGGACTTTATGGGCGAGGATATAAACCAGATAGAGAGATAATAAGCGTATGATAAAAATTTTACAGAATGTATTAAATACAAATCAATCTGAAATGGACAAAAAAGCACAAAAGATTTCTAAAAACAAAGAATGATAGTCACGATGTATCATAATAAACACAGCTAAGTTCTAGAATATATGACGGTCTCACAATAGAAGGCTAAATTCTGTGCATTTGCACAGAAAATCCCAACATGTTTCTGAATATATACTTAGATACTTAATTCCTTTTTCAGGGGATGGTTTTAGATCAGGCTGTATTATCTGGTAATATAACAACAAGGTATCAGAGACAGTGTATAAGATACAGGGGTTTCGCCAACTCACACATGCACAGTGCGGTCTTTCCAACAGATCAGGACGTACCGCCCCCCAAGTGTGTTGGTGGCCTTGCGACGTCTGATGTCATCGCACTGTCCGTGCACGATGGCGCCGGACGCCACTTGTGCCGGGGGATTGTCTGGTTGATGAGTCCCTGAGCTCATTTAGGACACAGGTGTTGGAGTGGCTCACTCACTTGATGAGCCCTCCAATCACCTGATGTCCTTCCGCCCTAGGCATTGGATCCTATATGCTTTTTGGGCGTGTACTGCCTACATCTTACTCACATATAAGGCAAATTCATCATTTATATGTTGCACAACTAGGGACTTCACAGCTCTTGGGAGTGGGAAGAGATCCATTACATCTGCACTAGAAGTTAGCTTTATCTGGCCTTACCCTTTCGTCTTCAAAGACATTTTAATGGACAATTGTGTTTTTCCTGCATTGAATAGCTTCTATGATACCATAATTAGTATGGCTTTTTCTTACTTACCAGCGATTTGACCTTTGTATTCTGGCAGCCCATGCATACCCATATAGGTATACTAAATAAATATGAAAAAATAGAGGCTTGTTTGAACATGTAAATAGTAAACACCAAACGGTTATAGTTGCAATTCAACCCCCAAAAAAACGATTGTAAAAAAGTATCCCCCAAACAGAAGGGGACAGAAAGGTGTGGCTCACTGAAAAGGTAGGTATACCCATTCCTCATTGCTGTATATATTTGTGTCCCCAGTATATTTCAAATGCTTGGTTGTGCATCATATCACCTATCTTATATATACATATATCTTTTGTGCCAGGGTCGTCTCCATAGATGTCGATTCTCACGAGCTCCAGGGTATTTGCGGCAGCGATAGTGCATTTCCTCTCATTTTTACAGCATATATAGAGTCTGTCCAGGATTTTGAATATTATTCTACCCATTCCTAGGGGTATATTCCCCACCCATACCCTTTTTTCCTAGATACAACTAATCATGCGATGTAACATTTGGGAGATGCAAAACCTGTGAATTTGGTTGTTGTGTGCCATTATCCTCCAAAGATAGTTACCATGTGAGTATTCCCAGACTTAAATACCTGCTCTGGTCTAATATCATACTATTACCTACTGTTTATGAATTATCCCTGTATCTTATACACTGTCTCTGATACCTTGTTGTTATATTACCAGATAATACAGCCTGATCTAAAACCATCCCCTGAAGAAGGAACTAAGTATCTAAGTATATATTCCGAAACATGTTGGTATTTTCCGTGTAAATGCACAGAATTTGGCCTTCTATTGTGAGACCATCATATGTTCTAGAACTTAGCTGTGTTTATTATGATACATCGTGACTATCATTCTTTGTTTTTAAAGATTTATTGTACTTTTTTGTCCATTTCAGATTGATTTGTATTTAATAATATTTGTAAAATGTTTATCATACGCTCATTACCTCTCTATCTGGTTTATATGCTTCGCCCATAAAGTCCCAGGGGCACCCCTTCTGTCTTTTCATGTAGCAAACTAGCAGCACAGGCTGGGGTTCAGCCATAATCTTTACAACCCCCTTTCTGGTGCAGCTGATTCTCTATTGAACCAACAGCATTGTGCACTATAAGAGCAGCAGAAATGCAATTTCTAACACAATACAAGCTGAATAAAAGGCAATTTTCTGCTGTTATAGGGAGTTTGTAGGCTTGTTGATTTAAAGCACTGTTTTCAGAATGTTCTCTTTATGTTTGCCATTTAGAGATTCAGGAATATTGCATACATCTATTATGAATAGTTGGTGAAATGCATATGTGTCCATTCTTTAAAAAACAGAACTTTCCTTATTTTTTATACTAAGCAATGGCCAACAATAGAAAAGAATAACTGACGGCACCACTAGAACTGAGGTGATATTGGGAAAAGTGCCTTATTCCTTGTATAATGCAGATATAACAGCTTTGTATTCTAGGCCAGCTTTCTAACAACACAATATTATGCTAATTCCAGGTCAGAAAGGATGAGAACACATACTAAAAGAGAATTTAACTTGCTTTAACCTTAACCACTTCAGCCCCGGACCAATTGTCAGCTTAAGGACCAGAGGTCTTTTTTCAATTTCGCACTGCACTGCTTTAACTGGTAATTGCGCGGTCATGCAATGTTGTAACCAAACGACATTTGCGTCCTTTTCTTCCCACAAATAGAGCTTTCTTTTGATGGTATTTGATTGCCTCTGTGATTTTTATTTCTTGCGATATAAACGGAAAAAGACCGAAAATTTGAAAAAAAAAAGATATTTTCTACTTTTTGTTATAAGAAAAATCTAATAAACTCAATTTTAGTCAAACATTTTGGGCCAAAATGTATTCAGCCACATGTCTTTAGTAAAAAAAATGCCAATAAGCGTATATTTATTGGTTTGCGCAAAAGTTATAGCGTCTACAAACTAGAGTACATTTTCTGGAATTTACACCGCTTTTAATTTATGACTGCCTATCTCATTTCTTGAGGTGCTAAAATGGCAGAGAAATACAAAACCCCCCCAAATGACCCCATTTTGGAAAGTAGACACCCCAAGCTATTTGCTGAGAGGCATGTTGAGCCCATTGAATATTTTTTTTTTTAGTCCCAAGTGATTAAATAAAGACGAAAAAAAAAAAAATTCAATAAGTTGTCACTAAATGATATATTGCTCACACATGCCATAGTTATATGTGGAATTTCACCCCAAAATACATTTTGCTGCTTCTCCTGAGTATGGGGATACCACATGTGTGGGACTTTTTGGGAGCCTAGCCGCGTACGGGGCCCCGAAAACCAAGCACCACCTTCAGGATTTCTAAGGGTGCAAATTTTTGATTTCACTCCTCACTACCTATCACAGTTTCGAAGGCCATAAAATGCCAAAATAGCACAAACCCCCCCCCCAAATGACCCCATTTTGGAAAGTAGACACCCAAAGCTATTTGCTGAGAGGCATGTTGAGCCCATTGAATATTTTTTTTTTTAGTCCCAAGTGATTGAATAAAGACAAAAAAAAAATAAAAATTTCAAAAAGTTTTCACTAAATGATATATTGCTCACACATGCCATAGTTATATGTGGAATTGCACCCCCCAAAATACATTTTGCTGCTTCTCCTGAGTATGGGGATACCACATGTGTTGGACTTTTTGGGAGGCTAGCCGCGTACGGGGCCCCGAAAACCAAGCACCGCCTTCAGGATTTCTAAGGGTGCAAATCTTTGATTTCACTCCTCACTACCTATCTCAGTTTCGAAGGCCATAAAATGCCAAAATAGCACAAACCCCCCCAAATGACCCCATTTTGGAAAGTAGACACCCCAAGCTATTTGTTGAGAGGCATGGTGAGTATTTTACAGCTCTCATTTGTTTTTGAAAATGAAGAAAGTAAAGAAAAAAAACATTTTTTTTTCTTTTTTCAATTTTCAAAACTTTGTGACAAAAAGCGAGATCTGCAAAATACTCACCATACCTCTCAGCAAATAGCTTGGGGTGTCTACTTTCCAAAATGGGGTCATTTTGGGGGTTTTTTATGCCATCTGGGCATTCCATGGCCTCCGAAACTGATTGGCAGTGAGAAGTGAAATAAAAAAATTACACCCTTAGAAATCTTGAAGGCGGTGATTGGTTTTTGGGGTCCCGTACGCAGCTAGGCTCCCAAAAAGTCCCACACATGTGGTATCCCCGTACTCAGGAGAAGCAACAGAATGTATTTTGGGGTGTATTTCCACATATGCCCATGACATGTTTGAGCAATATATCATTTAGTGACAACTTTTTGTAAAAAAAAAATATATATATATTTTTTTTTTCATTATTCAATCTTTTGGGACAAAAAAAAAAAAATTTTAATGGGCTCAACATTGCTCTCAGCAAATAGCTTGGGGTGTCTACTTTCCGAAATGGGGTCATTTGGGGGGGGGGGGGGGGGGTTTGAACTGTCCTGGCATTTTATGCACAACATTTAGAAGCCTATGTCACACGTCACCCACTCTTCTAACCACTTGTAGACAAAGCCTTTTTTGACACTTTTTGTTTACATGAAAACATATTTTTTTTTGCAAGAAAATTATGTTGAACCCCCAAACACTATATATATTGTTAAAGCAAAGGCTCTACAGATTAAAATGGTGGGTGTTGCATTTTTTTTTTCCACACAGTATTTGCGCAGCGATTTTTCAAACGCATTTTTTGTGGAAAAAAATACACTTTTTTTATTTTAATGCACTAAAACACACTACATTGCTCAAATTTTTGATGAAATAAAAAAATATGATCTTAGGCCGAGTACATGGATACCAAACATGACATGCTTTGAAATTGCGCACAAACACGCAGTGGCGACAAACTACATACATTTTTAAAAGCCTTTAAAAGCCTTTACATGATACCACATTAGATTCACGGAGGAGGTCTACTGCTAAAATTACTGCCCTCGATCTGACCTTCGCGGTGATACCTCACATGCATGGTGCAATTGCTGTTTACATATGACGGCAGACCAACGCTTGTGTTCGCCTTTGCGCAAGAGAAGGGGGGGCAGGGGTGCTTTTTTTTTCCACGGGGCAAGGCTCCGTCGGAATTTCGACCGTATGTACGCGGCATTAGGAGCCAATCGCTCCTCCGCCCCTGCTGCCCCCATGCTTCGGCATATATGCTCTTTTTTTAACTGTGGTGGTGAAATCACCTCCTACAGCGTTGGAGTCGCGGCTTTATGTATCGTGGGAGCAAACACTGTTGCTGTCAAGATAAATAAATCCACGCTGCAACTGAATGGCGCTCCTGACTGTTAGCGACTGAATCAAAACGCTACCACAAAAAAAATGTTATCGATCGCAACGATCAGGCCTGACTCTGCGAACGCTGCAGTTATGTGTGCTTAGTGTTTTGTAAGTGACAGTGATCGATCGATACTGCACTTGGGTGGGCTGGGCTGGGCTGGGCGGAGGGGAAAACGCAGGTGCTAGCAGGTATATGGGCTGATGCCGCTAACAATGCGTTTTTTGGAACCCTAAACTGCTGGGACGCTAGTATAGATCTGATCAGATCAGATATTGATCTGTTCAGATACTATACCACTAAGGGAGGTGTATGCTTTGCGCGTGGGTGTTTGCGGTACTGGCACTAACCTGGGGCGACGCAGACCTTATTTGACCCTAAAACCTAATTGATATCACCCGCCAGGCGATCAGGGGGTTAAACCGTTATTGGGTAATAAATGGCGGGTGCCCTGACAGTATAAAAAACAAACTATCTAACCAGCGTCACCCGTAACAGTTATACGGTGATCACTGGTGAAAGGGTTAACTAGGGGACAATCAGGGGGTTAAAACCTTTATTAGGTAATATATGGGGGTACCTGACGCTATATAAAAGCCTGACGGGGAACCTAAATAACTAAATAACTAACTGGCTAACCAGCGTCACCAGTGACACTTAAGCCCCATACACACGGTCGGACTTTTTCATGGATTCTGTCCGATCGGACAAGGTTGTTGAAAAATCAGACCGTGTGTATGCACCATCGGACAATGTTCGTCGGTTTGACCGACGGACAAAGTCTTATCTCCTGCTGGAAATCTTTGCCGTCAACACGGTCCGATCACACCAAATCCGATCGTGTGTACGGTTGTCCGACCGGACAAAGTGCCACGCATGCTCAGATCACATTACAAGACCAAAGCTATTGGCTACTAGCCTCTACGTAGTCCCGTCGTACGCAACAAACGTCACCACGTTCAGAATGATCGGATTTTCCGACAACTTTGTCCGACCGTGTGTACGCAAAACCAACATCGGACAAAGTATGACGGACATGGTCCGACGGACCTGGTCCGCGGATTGTCCGACCGTGTGTATGGGGCTTTACAGTGCCTTGCGAAAGTATTCGGCCCCCTTGAACTTTTCAACCTTTTGCCACATTTCAGGCTTCAAACATAAAGATATAAAATTTAAATTTTTTGTGAAGAATCACCAACAAGTGGGACACAATTGTGAAGTGGAACGAAATCTATTGGATATTTTAAACTTTTTTAGCAAATAAAAAACTGAAAAGTGGTGCGTGCAAAATTATTCGGCCCCTTTACTTTCAGTGCAGTAAACTCACTCCAGAAGTTCAGCGAGGATCTCTGAATGATCCAATGTTGTCCTAAATCACTGATGGTGATAAATAGAATCCACCTGTGTGTAATCAAGTCTCTGTATAAATGAACCTGCTCTGTGATAGTCTCAGGGTTCTGTTGAAAGCCCAGAGAGCATCATGAAGACCAAGGAACACACCAGGCAGGTCCGTAATACTGTTATGGAGAAGTTTAAAGCCGGATTTGGATACAAAAAGATTTCCCAAGCTTTAAACATCCCAAGGAGCACTGTGCAAGTGATCATTTTGAAATGGAAGGAGTATCAGACCACTGCAAATCTACCAAGACCTGGCTGTCCCTCTAAACTTTCAGCTCAGACAAGGAGAAGACTGATCAGAGATGCAGCCCAGAGGCCCATGATCACTCTGGATGAACTGCAGAGAACTACAGCTGAGGTGGGAGAGTCTGTCCATAGGACAACAATCAGTCGTACACTGCACAAATCTGGCCTTTATGGAAGAGTGGCAAGAAGAACGCCATTTCTCAAAGATATCCATAAAAAGTCTTGTCTAAAGTTTGCCACAAGCCACCTGGGAGACACACCAAACATGTGGAAGAAGGTGCTCTGGTCCGATGAAACCAAAATCAAAATTTTTGGCCACAATGCAAAACGATATGTTTGGCGTAAAAGCAACACAGCTCATCACCCTCAACACACCATCCCCACTGTCAAACATGGTGGTGGCAGCATCATGGTTTGGGCCTGCTTTTCTTCAGCAGGGACAGGGAAGATGGTTAAAATTGAGGGGAAAGATGGATGCAGCCAAATACAGGACCATTCTGGATGAAAACCTGTTGGAGTCTGCAAAAGACCTGAAAGTGGGACGGAGATTTATCTTCCAACAAGA
Organism: Lithobates sylvaticus; assembly: GCA_028564925.1. Classification (NCBI taxonomy): domain Eukaryota; kingdom Metazoa; phylum Chordata; class Amphibia; order Anura; family Ranidae; genus Lithobates; species Lithobates sylvaticus. Next base: position 166,072,454 of record CM053032.1, read on the forward strand.
CAATGATCCCAAACATACAGCAAAATCTACAAAGGAATGGTTCACAAATAAACGTATCCAGGTGTTAGAATGGCCAAGTCAAAGTCCAGACCTGAATCCAATCGAGAATCTGTGGAAAGAGCTGAAAACTGCTGTTCACAAACGCTCTCCATCCAACCTCACTGAGCTCAGGCTGTTTTGCAAGGAAGAATAGGCAAGAATTTCAGTCTCTCGATGTGCAAAACTGATAGAGACATACCCCAAGCAACTGTAATCGCAGCAAAAGGTGGCTCTACAAAGTATTAACGCAAGGGGGCCGAATAATTTTGCACGCCCCACTTTTCATTTTTTTATTAGTTAAAAAAGTTTAAAATATCCAATAGATTTCGTTCCACTTCACAATTGTGTCCCACTTGTTGGTGATTCTTCACAAAAAATTAAAATTTTATATCTTTATGTTTGAAGCCTGAAATGTGGCAAGAGGTTGAAAAGTTCAAGGGGGCCGAATACTTTTGCAAGGCACTGTATACGGTGATCACTGGTGAAAGAGTTAACTCTAGGGGCAATCAAGGGGTTAAAACCTTTATTTAGGTTGTAATATGGGGGTACCTGACCTATAAACCTATTTATAAACCTATATAAACCTGGCGGTTAACCTAAAAAAAAACTGGCTACCTAGCGGCACCAGTGACACTAATGCAGCGATCAGAAAAACGATCGCTTAGTGACACTGGAAAAAGGGGGTGAAAGGGTTAACTAGGGGCAATCAGGGGGTTAAAACCTTTATTAGGTAATATATGGGGGTACCTGACGCTATATAAAAACCTGACGGGGAACCTAAATAACGAAATAACTAACTGGCTAACCAGCGTCACCAGTGACACTTATACGTTGATCACTGGTGAAAGGGTTAACTCTAGGGGCAATCAGGGGGTTAAAACCTTTATTTAGGTTGTAATATGGGGGTACCTGACCTATAAACCTATTTATGAACCTATATAAACATGGCGGTTAACCTAAAAAAAACCTGGCTACCTAGCGGCACCAGTGACACTAATGCAGCGATCAGAAAAACGATTGCTAATTATGAAATAAATAAATAAATAAATGATCACTGCAATTAGTGACACTGTGACTGGAGGGGCAGGGGGTGATCTGGGGAGTGATCTGGGGGTGACAGGGGGTTATTTGTGTGCCTATGTGTACTGGTGTCAGTGTACTGTTGGTGCACTAACCTGTACATGTTCACTCCTCGGCGTTCCGGTCTTTCTGACTGACGCGCCGAGTGTGACATCACTTCCTCTGCCTGTGTTTTGAATGACACAGCCAGGGGAAGCATCTGATTCGCCAGGAGCGATCGCGAGGGGGTGGCCAGAAACCACTGGCCGTCCCCTCATCCCGGATCGCTCCTACCCTACCCTCCTACCCACCCGCCGGAAGAATGGCATGTACAGGTACGTGGTTTTGCCTGTACGTGCCATTCTGCTGACGTATATGTACATGGGGCGGTCGGGAAGTGGTTAAAGGGGTTGTAAAGTCTCAGTGTTTTTCACCTTAATGCATTCTATGCAGCAGCCCCCCAGAGCCCCCTTTTTACTTAGAATCCAGCCCCCAGAGCCCCCCTCCCTTTTACTTACCTCAACCCAATCTTTCCAGCGAAGAGAATGAGCCCAGCAGCTCACGACTACCCTAGTGTAATTCCAATTTAATGATGCAAATGTAAAATCAAACAATAGAGGATTGCACTCACAAACATGAATCGCATGTACAGCAGAATGTATCCCTTCCTGGCCTGTATAACTGGATAGGCTCCCAAAACGAATGGTGATGGTGTGGGAAGTCACTGCAGACTCTGCTTCCTCATCCTGTCAGGCTGTGTCTGCTGTGGGGTACGTGCACGGTCCAGCCGGCACTGCGTGACGTCACTCGCGGCCGGAGCGGAAAGACAAGGTGAGTGAGATGTCTTCTCTTTAGCTAACAAAAGCGGTTGCCAAGACTACATGTTTCGGAGGCATAGACTGACATCATATTTGTGAGCCCAACCAAAGGGATTGTGGGACTAGTAGTTCCATCAGATGGCTATTCACCTGCATGACTATACACCCGGGCTACATATCCCAGAGATCCTTGCTATCACCAGAGAGATTGCTGGGAAGATCTATAAAAGAGACCAGAGATAAGCCCCACGCTCTCTTCCCCCTGGGCCTCGTGTGAGAGTGAAGTCGTGGCCTACCACGTGGTCTACAGTTTTCCATCCTGACCGAGAAGGGGTACAGCGTTGCCTGCTGTTCATAGGACATCTGACCAGCACCACCTCTACAGTGCAGCAACCCATGCTTCATGTTCCACAACAGGTGATCACCACAAGCGGTTCTGCAGCCAGGACGTCCATCCAGAATTCGCTAGCTGGAAGGCACCTAATCGGTCTGGTCATTGGTGAGAGGGCCACTGCCCACCTTTGCAAATCTTTCCTTTGTTGTTTCACTGGGGCACTGTGCGCAGGCAGCTTTACTTTGGGAACACTTCACTGCATCTTTATTTGAACACCGTACATAAGCATGTTTAGCTACAGTCATCCCCAGATATTCTACCACTCCGTTAATACACCTTATTGGATACAATTAATGAGTTCCGATTGCCGGTGAAGACCATCAGATCTGCAACGGGACATTCTGTCATTGCTACTTAAAGGGCCCTCATACTATACATGTTTAGCTTCATCTCTCATTAGGATAAAAGGTTAAACAGGCCGGTCTGGGTCTCTGTTTATAGAAGTATTGTCAGAATTGATACTTAACCTCTGCTTATCCTTTCAGGTTATGTTCAAGTGGTACTCCATTGTACATATGTGTATATAATAATCTGTTGTTGCCAACTGTCTTAACTGGCATTTTCTTGAGGAGTCACTCAACTGAGTTTGTGCTGCTATCCCAAGCTCAGTTGAACCATTACCTTCTTTGTGCAACCATATTTTAACTGAAGTATTCCAGTAAACGTTAAGAGAATATAAACGTATTGAGTGTTGTCTTATTACTTAACCGTTTCCCGACCGGCGCACGACGATGTACGTCAACAGAATGGCACGGACAGCCATAAGTGCGTACAGGTACGTCCCCTTTAAGATGCTGCCGTGCCATCGAGCGCGCGCCGGTCAGGACCCCCGTGAGTCCGGTCGCGGGTCCCGCGGACTCGATCGCCGCGGGGATACCAGCGATCGTCTCACGGGAAGGCTGAATGGGGAGATGCAGAAATAAACACCATCTCCCCGTTCTGCCTAGCAACTAGTGACGCGATCTCTGCTCCCTGTGATTGGAGCAGAGATCAGCATTCACTAGCTCACAGCCATGCCCCCCACAGTTAGAAACACGCCTCTAGGAACATGTAACCCCTACACTGCCACCTAGTGGTTAACCCCTTCACTGCCAGTGTCATTTACACAGGAATCAGTGCATTTAAATAGCATTGATTGCTGTATAAATGACAATGGTCCCAAAAATTTCGATGTGTCCGCCATAATGTCGCAGTCACAATAAAAATCGCTGATCGCCATCATTACTAGTAAAAAAAAAAATTATTAATAAAAATGCTATAAAACTATCCCCTATTTTGTAAACGCTATAACTTTTGCGCAAACCAATCAATAATTGCCAAAATTTACCAAAAATATGTAGAAGAATACGTATCGGCCTAAACTGAGGAAAAAAAGTTTTTTTATAGATTTTTGGGGGATATTTATTATAGCAAAAAGTTAAAAATAATGTGTTTTTTTCAAAATTGTTGCTCTTTTTTTGTTTATAGCGCAAAAAATAAAAAACGCAGGGGCGATCAAAAACCACCAAAAGAAAGCTCTATTTGTGGGGAAAAAAGGACATCAATTTTGTTTGGGAGCCACGTCGCAATTGTCAGTTAAAGCGACGCAGTGCCGAATCGCAAAAAGTGGTCTGGTCTTAAGCCAGCAAAATGGTCTGGTCTGAAAGTGGTTAAAGGTGTTGCAATGATGTCTGAACCCACAGTGTCTGGTGGGTTGGAATGTTCACAGGGTCATGGTGATGCAGATGAGCAGGTAAATATAGGAAACCAACGGCCACCAATAACCTCCTAGACGCAGACAGTTTCCACCCTAGATCACTAGTTTGTAACATACAAAGGACAATACCTACGTGCATGTCACAACTTCACAGAGATTGCAGACTTTGAGATGGAGGCAAAAAATTGGAGAAAGAAATTCATTCAATGTGGCTATCGGAGGAGGTGGTTGACTTAAGCCTATCAGAGAGCCAGAGACAGCAATAGGGACGCCTTCATTTTTAGACAAACAGGTACCGACAAGGACATGACACCCAATACTAGAATAAGTTTACAATTTAGCAAACCGATACCCAGGGTCAGGGATATAGTACCATACATTGGCACCTGCTGATGGATGATGATGCTGTCAGAAAATTGGTACCAAATCAGTTCATTTACAGAAGAGCTTATTCACTGAGTCCCCTACTTATACATAATAATATTTCCTGTCGCCCCTCTCCTCATGGCACCCGTGGGGCCAATGGAGATGTGTCGCCTGCTAATTCTGTAGGTATATGGTTGAAGGTAATTACCTTATTTCTTCAAATGGCAAAGTCCTGAAATGCAAGGGACAAGTCAATTGCAATATATCAGGTGTCATCTATATCTTATTATATCGGAAAGACGATAAGGACAGTTAGACCCCTTTCACACTGCAGGCGTTTTTCAGGCGCTACAGCGCTAAAAATAGCACCTGCATAGCGCCTAAAAAAAGCGGCTCCATTCACTCCAGTGTGAAAACCCTTGGGCTTTCACACTGGAGCGGTGCACTAGCAGTTTACACACACAGATCCATGTTACTGCTGTGTTACCGGGCAATCGTGGGTGCCCGGTGGACATCGCATCGGGTCCCCAGTGACACGGTGGGCGCACGCAATTGCCGCCGCCGGCACGCGTGCCCCCTGGTGGGCCGGTAAGGGGAGGACGTCATATGATGCCCTCCCACAACGAAAGCTGCGCCACCTGGCCATCATATGACAGCCGGCGATCGGCAAGCAGTTAAACAATAAATGGATAGAGGCAAAATACATTCTCGGTAGAAAAACACACACACATGTATATTCCACATATTCCATATGTGCATTCAAAAAGGCAATGGCAATATGCATTTGTGATATGGAAATAAATATAATGTAATATAGGTGGAAATTATATCACACTAGCGATATGTGGTAATTATTAAGAAAAAAGGAAGGGCTTTTAGATTATAATTAGGTATATCTGAAATACCATTATGTACAGTATTAATATGACATCACTGGTTATGTTTACGTAACCTTTATTATGTAGCTATAACCAGATATTGTCAAATAAAAAAATATTACTTTTATATAAAAATTAAATAATTAAAATTGTGGATAGTATTCCACAGGATGGGAGCAGGGGTCTCATTAATAGGAGTAAAATGGCAGATGATAGTATAAAGGGGAAAAACAATGATATGTTAAAATATATAAGATATATATAACAACTATAGATGCAGAACATGGGATGGTGTTCCGTGGTATAGAATTTGATTATATACGTATATATTATTGTGAGTGATTAAATTCGGAAGATGGGTCTTAAAGATCTCGACAGGAGACACAGCATCCGTATAGTTACTGTGTGTGTCTGAGCAGAGATCATCCTATAAAAAAAACACAACATGCGCATAATAGTACCAATGTCAGATACATTTACTTACTGATCTGGGAATCCCACCACCCCGATATATGTCATGTTGATGGATCACATGATGGACTATGATGTTCTGCAGAAAAAAAAAAGGGGGGGGGAGTTAATATTACGATGTTATAAAATAGTGGACACCTCTATTTCTTTATTCAAGCCCCCATGTAAGAGGGGATCTAGAGAATAGATCCCGAAAGTCTCACGTTCGCAAAGCCTGTGGAAACTTTCGGCTTTGGAGAGGTTTCTGGAAATCTGTTCTACTATCCACACCTCTAGACAAGAAATGTCTTACCTCTGTGCTTGCCAACAAGAGTTTCTCCACCAAGTATGTTTTGCTTGGGGATCAAATACTTATTTTACTCACTGAACTGCAACTTAATTTATAGCATTTGTTTTATGTGTTTTTTTTTTTTGATTTTTGGTTAATATTCTGTCTCTATCATTTAAAATACACCTATGATAAAAATGTCTTTGTCAGTGGGCAAACTTATAAAATCTGCATGAAATCAAATAAATATTTTCCCAACTGTATATGATATTAAAACATGTTACCTTCCAACAGCTGACAAAGCCTTCAGATTTATGTGATAGGTCCACTTTAAAGCTGTTGTAAACCCTGATTTGTTATTTTTACCTACCGGTAAACCCATAATAAAGCTTACTTGTAGGTAAAATTACTATCTCCTAAAAGTGCACCATATTCACCCTGCATGCAGCCACCGACATCAGCGGCGCATGCACTCTGAACGTCCGGCATACTGTGCTGGACCTTCAAAACTTCTTGCTAGAACCGAGTAACGTCATTGCGACTCTGGCCACTCACAGCGCCGGAGCCCGCAATCCCAGAAAAAAGGACTGGAGTAAATGTCAGCCTCAGTGGTGAGCGGTGCCGCTAGAAGGGTTTTGTTCTAAGGTGAGTATTTCATAATGTGCTAGTATGTGATGCATACTAGCACATTATGTCATTGTCTTGCAGGTTTTTTTTTCCCAGCGGTTTACTACCTCTTTAAACAGCAGGATAGTTTATTCCACTTAGGCTGCCTATAAATGCTCCTGATTTCAAGCATCACTTGGGATTAATAAACTGTTTCTAACTACCTAGGTAACGATATCTTCCTGTAAAATCTCCTTGAACCATGCCATTATCACCATCACTATCGGGAGACTGTTGTGAAAGGTTCTGGTGTTCAGGTGACTTGAGGGTTTTTGCACAGGACAACTATATATACAGTATTTTTAGACTTGATGAATGTTTAGCCAGAGAGTCCCTTTGGACAAAATATTATTGAGAAAAATAAATGGAAAGTCAGTTTTAAAAGATTCACATTCTTTTTAGTGATCTAGTGATTTAGGGGATGTTCTTGTGTACTCTGTCATCCAGTATACTGTATATACTATTTTGGGCCAGGAAGATGAGGAAATGCAGCTGGGAGTTAGGAGCATATCCTGGATGCCCCACTTTGCCCTCCTACTATGTAAAGTATTCCTAAACCTTTCAAAAAGCTGAAAACCACTTGCGCCAAGGCTGAGTTGCTGCAGTTACTATTCCAAACCACTAATGGGTGTGAGTGTTACATATACAGGCTCATAGGATAAACCTATGTGCCAATAAATTGTGTACAATACATGTGTGCTCCAAAACCTGTAAAACAGTCTCTATAAACTGATAATCATGAATTAGATGTTGATGTAAATAGTGCTCAGTCCAAATAAATATGTGAAAAAGGTGCAATCTTCAGCATAAATATGGTAAAGTGCTTTGTGCTTTTCTTCATAAACTTTTCCAGTGCCACCAATCCACCAAGTGTGTGTAGTAAATGTCCATACTCACCAGACGTAGTGGACCCTTTTGCCATACGGCAAAGAGTAGTTAAGGATCGCTTTGGTGGTCTTTCACAGACCCATAGTCCCTTCAGTGATTGAACAGGTATCCTTCTTCCACCGTGGATCCTCGGAGCATATACCGATATTTATGGAGAAAACAAAAGGAAGGATGTGCCTCCCATAACGTAAAATGTTCCAAATTTATTTAAAATCAATCCATATGAATTACATCAACTACAAAAATTGCAAAAAACAAAATCCCAATATGCAATGCAAGCCGCAGGCCACTCTTCTCCAGCATGCGGTCCAACATTGCGTGTATCTATGCACCGTGCGTTTCAACTTGACGCTTTTCGTCACCACGTAACGTCTTCAGAAGCTCACTCTCAGTTCAGAAGTCTGGGAGAGACCACCAAAGTGATGCTTGACTACTCTTTGTTGTATGACAAGAGGGTCAACTATGTCTGGTGAGTAGGGACCTTTACCACACACACACTGTGGATTGGTGGTATAGAAAAGTTTATGAAGAAAAGCACAAAACACTTTACCATAGTGAATCTGAAGAAAGCACCTTTTTGCACATATTTATTTGGACTGAGCACTATTTACATCAACATTGTTGTTCATCTAATTCACGATTATCGGTTTACAGAGACTGTTTTACAGGTTTTGGAGCACACATGCATTGTACACATGATATTGATTTTTGTTTGAATGCATACGTTTATAGGGATATTTATCTTAATTTGAAAAAAAAAATAAAAAACAATAATTTTCATCCAGTTTAAACGCTGTTTGCACATAGGATTATCTTATGAGCCTGTATTTATAACATTTACATTCCTAAATCTTTGCATTCAGGCTTCATGGTGCGCTTTCATGCATTTCTGATTGCATATATAGTATTATAACACATACAGCGTATCTACCGTATGTGTTCACATACTGTGTGAGTGTTACCATGCTTGTGTTAGCTTCTGCAGCAAGGGCAATACTTCTGTACGTTTAAAGACTATTCTGTGGGTTCAAAAGATACAGTATGTCTCTGAAATATTTATCTTGGAAATGTTCCTTTTTCAACATAGATAAAGAGCTTAGTACAATTAAGCTTATTTGTGCAGTTTTCACTCTCTTCTCTTTACCTTATTTAGCAAATCAATATATATTGAATTGTAGTATTTAAAATGCAAAAGACATAACGCTATAACAAGGATTAGTGCCAAAGTCCATCGAAAAAATTCCCAATTTGGTTTGATGCACTAGGCACATGACTGCATACTGTGGGGATTAAGACGAAACTTCCATATATTTTCTTAGTGTTTAGTTTAGGTTGTTAATGTAACATTTACCTTTATAAGAGTATTTAAGCCAAAACTTAATAAATATGTTAGATAGTGTTTGCATGAGTCAATACAGATATTAGCGAACATTTAATATTAGGAATGACAAACTCTTTAAGGCCCTGGTGGTCAACCTATGACCCAATAGTAGATACAGTACAGTATTACATGACCTTAGGTCAGCATTTTCTCTGTCTAGGTGCTTGTTTACATAAACCTGATTAGCACACTACTTTAAAAAGTGTCTGGGTTCCTTGACTTTACCTGTGGATGACCTGTTTACCATAATCAATATTTTTTTATTGAGTTTTGAAACCAAACTAACTAATAAATCGGTTCTGCAATATACAGTATTTCACAAAAGTGAGTACACCCCTCACATTTTTGTAAATCATTTTATTATATCTTTTCTTGTGACAACACTGAATAAATTACATTTTGCTACAATGTAAAGTAGTGAGTGTACAGCTTGTATAACAGTGTAAATTTGCTGTCCCCTCAAAATAACTCAACACACAGCCATTAATGTCTAAACCACTAGCAAAAAAGTGAGTACACCCCTAAGTGAAAATGTCCAAATTGGGCCCAAAGGGTCAATATTTTGTGTGGCCCCCATTATTTTCCAGCACTGCCTTAACCCTCTTGGGCATGGAGTTCACCAGAGCTTCACATGTTGCCACTGGAGTCCTCTTCGACTCCTCCATGACAACATCACAGAGCTGGTGGATGTTAGAGACCTTGCGCTCCTCCACCTTCTGTTTGAGGATGCCCCACAGATGCTCAATAGGGTTAAGGTCTGGAGATATGCTTGGCCAGTCCATCACCTTTATCCTCAGCTTCTTTAGCACGGCAGTGTTCGTCTTGGAGGTGTGTTTGGGGTCGTTATCATGTTGGAAACCTGCCCTGAGGCCCAGTCTCCGAAGGGAGGGGATCAGGCTCTGCTTTAGTATGTCACAGTACATGTTGGCATTCATGGTTCCCTCAATGAACTGTAGCTCCCCCGTGCCAGCAGCACTCATGCAGCCCCAGACCATGACACTGCCACCCCCATGCTTGACTGTAGGCAAGACACACTTGTCTTTGTACTCCTCACCTGGTTGCTGCCACACACGCTTGACACCATCTGAACAAAATACGTTTATCTTGGTCTCATCAGACCACGGGACATGGTTTGCGGGCTTTTTTGTGCATCATCTTTAGAAGAGGCTTCCTTTTGGGATGACAGCCATGCAGACCAATTTGATGCAGTGTGCGGCGTATGGTCTGAGCACTGACAGGCTGACCCCCCACCCCTTCAACCTCTGCAGCAATGCCGGCTGCACTCAGACATCTATTTCCCAAAGACAACCTCCGAATATGACGCTGAGCACGTTCATTCAACTTCTTTGGTTGACCATGGTGAGGCCTGTTCTGAGTGGAACCTGTCCTGTTAAACTGCTATATGGTCTTTGGGCACCATGCTGCAACTCGGTTTCAGGGTCTTGGCAATCTTCTTATAGCCTAGGCCATCTTTATGTAGAGCAAACATTCTTTTTTTTCAGATGCTCAGAGAGTTCTTTGCCATGAGGGGCCCTGTTGAACTTCCAGTGACCAGTATGAGAGAGTGAGATCGATAACACCAAATTTAACATACCTGCTCCCCATTCACACCTGAGACCTTGTAACACTAACACGACACAGAGGAGGGAAATGACTTAGGGGTGTACTCACTTTTGTTGCCAGCGGTTTAGACAATAATGGCTGTGTTGAGTTATTTTGAGGGGACAGCAAATTTACATAGTTATACAAGCTGTATACTCATTACTTTACATTGTAGCAAAGTGTCATTTCTTCACTGTTGTCACGTGAAAAGATATAATAAAATATTTACAAAAATGTGAGGGGTGTACTCACTTTTGTGAGATACTGAAAGGTACCTCTTAGTATAAGCATTAGGTGAATGGCAACTGTAAAGGGGTAGTCTTTAGTCTTAGCTTGTCAGCCGGCTAGTGTTGGGGCCCAGTTGTACCATTGGTGCATGATAATAGTCTCCGTCAAGCCTGCAGGCAGCAAAAGGGCTACTAGATGGCTGAACGGTCAGTTCCTAAAGGACTCAGTCTCTCTAGCAGCAGGTGGCAAACCCCACAGCAGCAGCTCACTAGTTGAAACGATACTGCAGTTCACCATCTGGTCACACACAGCGTGATTAGTCCACTCTCTTCTTTGCACCCAGGTGACTTTGGCTGTCAGCACACCTGGACTTAGCACTCTGGAGCCTGCTTAGGCCGCCAATATGCAGCAGTGATTGGGGTACCCTGGACAGCAATGTGCACTCCCTGGGCTCCCTCATAGCAAGAGGCAGCTGTGTCTTCTGGAGCCTGGGAGGGCTTGCTTTAAAGGTAGACCCTAGCTAAATTTCGAATAGAAAAAGGGCAAAGACAATTTGTGGAGGACTGTGTTTTCTTATTCTGGTAATATCTGAGTAAAT
>CM053032.1:166084239-166201687 GCA_028564925.1 Lithobates sylvaticus
ACTCTGACCAGTTTCCCAGTCACGGCTGCTGAGAAACATCCCCACAGCATGATGCTGCCACCACCATGTTTCACTGTGTTCTTTAGGTGATGTGTTGGGTTTGCACCAGACATAGCGTTTTCTTTGATGGCCAAAAAGTTCAATTTTAGCACCTTCCTCCATACATTTTAGGAGTCTCCCACATGCCTTTTTGCAAACTCAAAACGTGCTATCTAGTTTTTTGCTGAAAGTAATGGCTTTCTTCTAGCCACTCTGCCATAAAGCCCAACTCTATGGAGCGTATGGCTTATTGTCGTCCTATGTACAGATACTCCAGTCTCTGCTGTGGAACTCTGCAGCTCCTCCAGGGTTACCTTAGGTCTCTGTGCCGCCTCTCTGATTAATGCCCTCCTGGTCCGGTCCATGAGTTTTGGTGTGCGGCCGTCTCTTTGCAGGTTTGCTGTTGTGCCATGTTCTTTCCATTTGGTTATGATAGATTTGATGGTGCTCCTAGGGATCATCAAAGATTTGGATATTTTGGCCTTCTCCGTCCCCGTGTGTCGCAACGCTCGCAGGGAACGGAGCCCGGTGTTGTGATAGATCGATCAGAGGACGGTTTGCACACAGAGCAGGGAGGACATCGCAGGATCCTGGAGACAAGGTAAGTACGCTGTACCTGGATCCTGCGATGCGATCCCGAGTGTGGCTCGGGGTTACCGCCTTTGGTTCTGAAAATCCACCCCGAGCCACACTCGGGAATACCGTCAGGGAGGTTAATGAGAACAACACTCCCGACACGTCTAAATTAACACAGTGGGAAGTACACAAGTGTGTGATAAAAGGGGAACTTATTTTCCAAGCCACAGCGATCAAAAAAGAGATACAAACCCGACTCAAAGACATATTCACCAAACTCAAATCTTTGGAAGCTACACATTAATGCACTTTAGCTCACCAAACCTACCTAGAACTAACTGAAGGAATTACATGGAATCTGTACTAAAAACCATTGGCGTGGGCCCACACATGCTTAACTTCATCCTATCCCTATACATGAATCCCACAACTAGGGTTCGTGTTAACACCCTGTCAAGTGCCTTCCCCATCCGCAATGGGAGGAGACAGGGCTGCCCTCTGCCCACCATCCTTTTTGTACTCACTCTGGAGCCAATCCTTCACAGTATAAGAACCAACCCCAATATTCAAGGGATCCAGGTGACTAATAGAGACTTCAAACTTGCTGCCTTTGCAGATGACATCCTACTATTTCTCTCTAAACCACTAACTATGATGCCGGTCCTCACTGAATTCAAACACTTTAGTTTACTTTTCAACCTTAAAATTAACTTTTCCAAATCCTTTGCACTTAATATATCCTTACCACAGAACCAAATAGACCACTGCAAAGAAAACTTTCCCTTCCAATGGAAACACGACTCGATTAGCTATTTAGGCATACAGCTCCCCTCCAAACTGTCCTGCTTATATACGAAAAATCACTTACCACTCTTAAATAAACTAACAACAGACCTCAAAAACTGGAACAAACCAATCTTTTACTGGTTTGGTAGTGCAGCAATACTGAAAATTAATTCCCTACTATAACTACATTATGCAAACAATACCCATACGTCTCCCATCGGCCTTCTTTAAAACATACAAAATCTCGTGCTCCAAATTTCTTTGGAGTGAACGAAGACCCAGGATTAGCTATGCTCAACTTGCTCTACCAAAAAATCTAGGCGGGATAGGTCTGCCAGACATCCTCAATTATTATAAAGCGATTCACCTGTCTAGAATAATCAATTGGAATGTCCATAATTTCTATAAAGACTGGGTCTCTCTGGAAGCTTCATTTACAACCCTCCCCCTCAAGTCCCTACCGTGGATACTGGAACACCATACCCCATCTGAACTACGCACACACCCACTAATTGGCCCCACCATACAATGCTTTCACAAGGTTTGCACCCACCCTACCCTATCGTCCACTCCTGGTCCGTTAACCCCACTAAGAATAAATCCAGACTTCCCACCTGTCTGCTCGAATGGACAAACAACCCATCCCCTCCTGAATGCATTTAATGCTCACACATTACCTCAAATCTTTAGACAAAAGAGATTCGTGCTCTAGACGACTCACACCTTATGAAATGCTCTGCATACAAAAAGCCCCACAACATCATCTTATACCCACCACACACTCACTTCTCCACGCGGACTTCCATCCTAACAACACTAAAGCATGTAAAACCTGGGAAAGAGACCTTTCCATGACCCTATAACAAGAAGAATAGGAACGAATATACCTCAATATACACATACAGTGGTGTGAAAAAGTGTTTGCCCCCTTCCTCATTTCCTGTTCCTTTGCATGTTTGTCACACTTAAGTGTTTTGGAACATCAAACCAATTTAAACAATAGTCAAGGACAACACAAGTAAACACAAAATGCAATTTGTAAATGAAGGTGTTTATTATTAAAGGTGAAAAAAAATCCAAACCATCATGGCCCTGTGTGAAAAAGTGATTGCCCTCCTTGTTAAAACATACTATAACTGTGGTTGTCCACACCTGAGTTAAATTTCTCTAGCCACACCCAGGCCTGATTATTGCCACACCTGTTCACAATCAAGGCATCACTTAAATAGGAGCTGCTTGACACAGTAAGGTCCACCAGAAGATCCTTAAAAGCTACACATCATGCCGAGACCCAAAGAAATTCAGGAACAATTGAGAAAGAAAGTAATTGAGATCTATCAGTCTGGAAAGGGTTATAAAGCCATTTCCAAAGCTTTGGAAATCCAGCGAACCACAGTGAGAGCCATTATCCACAAATGGCGAAGACATGGAACAGTGGTGAACCTTCCCAGGAGTGGCCGGCTGCCCAAAATTACCCCAAGAGCGCAGCGACGACTCATCCAAGAGGTCACAAAAGACCCCACAACAACGTCCAAGGAACTGCAGGCCTCACTTGCCTCAGTTAAGGTCAGCGTTCATGCCTCCACCATCAGGAAAAGACTGGGCAAAAATGGCCTGCATGGCAGAGTTCCAAGGAGAAAACCACTGCTGAGCAAAAATAACATCAAAGCTCGTCTCAATTTCTCCACAACACATCTTGATGATCCCCAAGACTTTTGGGACAACATTCTGTGGACCGATGAGACAAATGTGGAACTCTTTGGAAGGTGTGTGTCCAAGTATATCTGGCGTAGAAGGAACACTGCATTTCAGAAAAAGAACATTATACCAACAGTAAAATATGGTGGTGGTAGTGTGATGGTCTGGGGCTGTTTTGCTGCTTCAGGGCCTGGAAGACTTGCCGTGATAAAAGGAACTATGAATTCTGCTGTCTACCAAGAGATCCTGAAGGAGAATGTCCGACCATCTGTTCGTGTACTCAAGCTGAAATGAACTTGGGTTCTGCAGCAGGACAATGATCCTAAACACACCAGCAAGTCCACCACCGAATGGCTGAAGAAAAACAAAATGAAGACTTTGGAGTGGCCTAGCCAAAGTCCAGACCTGAATCCTATTGAGATGTTGTGGTATGACCTTAAAAAGGCCGTTCATGCTCGAAAACCCTCTAATGTAACTGAATTAGGACAATTCTGCAAAGATGAGTGGGCCAAAATTCCTCCAGGACGCTGTAAAAGCCGCATTGCACGCTATCGCAAACGCTTGGTTGCATTAGTTATTAGGTTTAGGGGGCAATCACTTTTTCACACAGGGCCATGATGGTTTGGATTTTTTTTCACCTTTAATAATAAACACCTTCATTTACAAATTGCATTTTGTGTTTACTTGTGTTGTCCTTGACTATTGTTTAAATTGGTTTGATGTTCCGAAACACTTAAGTGTGACAAACATGCAAAGGAACAGGAAATGAGGAAGGGGGCAAACACTTTTTCACACCACTGTAGATTCTGTAAATGTCTCCATCCCTTTTGCAAAAAATTACACCCATGTACCCACAATCTTGCTGGAGATGCCAAACGGACCGAGGCACACTACTACACATTTAGTGGTCCTGCCCACACATCCAAAACTTTTGGCAGGAAGTTTTCCGCATAACTTCTAAAGTGACAACTTATGACTTGGCACTATCCCCAGCTCAATTCCTACTACACCATATACCCATTCCACATAAAACCTACCAGAAAATAACTTACCATGCATCTGATTAATGCAGCAAAACAATGTATCCCGATACACTGGGGTTCTACCACCCCCCCTCAATCAAGGAATGGTACAACAGAATAGACAAAGTAGTGGAAATGGATGAATTAATTCACATTGCACGAGACACACCCAATAAATTTGGAATTAAATGGGCTTGCTGGAAACACTTCAAGTCAACCACAGAATTCTCTCTCGCGCACAGCCAATCATAACACCATACTACTCAACTTACTGACTGCCAATAACTATAATACCCCCTTTATGCCACATAAACTATCCGCTTGACCCCTCTCCACTAAGTGCCGCCCCCCCCGAGACATTTACAAACTCTTAGGAGTGACACATATTTGACTAGCTAATTTAGAGGGAACTAGGAGACGGCCAATACTCCTTCCCATCTACCCCCCCCCCTTTTCCCCTAACTCCCCTACCTCATGCTTTCATACTCCCCCCCCCATTCCCCTAATCAAGCCTCTGTAAAAAGAACAACATGTATATACCACTTAAGCCCATTCCATCGCATTCCATTCACCATAACCCGACATACTACGAATATACCCCGGCGATGGACCTAACCAACACCACAACCGATTTCTCTACGCCCACCTACCTCTTAGAAATCGATGACTAGGATCAACAAATAGACCTTTAAGTTACCTTTTTGTTTGAGCTGCTTGCTGCTCAAAGCTGTTTTCTGCATGGACCCATAGAATGACTTTGAAATGGATCAATGTTCTCAAGGTTTATGCATTACTACATTACTCTCACTTGTAATGCAAATATGTTTTACCAAATGTTAACCATACAACTACTGTCCTAAATCTCTGTATGTTATTTTTTTCTCTTAAATAAAAATCTTCATGTAAAAAAAAAAAAAAATCCGGAAAAGCTAAACCTCCCTGTTCACAAGTGCGCAGGGCGGTTTATTTTTACCTGGAGTTCTTTGATTCCCATAAAAAAAGATGAAAAAAAGCTGATTTAATCTTGTAAAAAGGGATACAGGGAGCCACTGAGGAGAATGTCTAAATAAAAACATACATTTTGGTATAATTTTCATTTTTAAAAGATTAATATGTCCCAATAAGGACAATGGTAGAGACTTTCATGCTTTCAATTTTGACCCAATGTCTGAGTCAAATTCAGGGAAATAAATTCAGAAGCTTGGCGGGAAATTACAACTCCTAAATACTTGAAATCCTCTACCCACTGCAATGGAATATTATTCAAAGCCGTGCTACGGGCCTCCATATCTATTGGGAACCACACAGACTTAGTCCAATTTACCTTCAGCCCTGTAACCATTGAGAAAGAATCCAGTATCTTTAGGCCCCTTGGAGCGAGGGTCTGGCATCATTCAAAAATAATAAAAGGTCATCTGCATACAAAGCTACCCTCTCCTCCAACCAACCAATCTGGAAACCCTTAATATTGGAGGGGGGGGGGGGGGTGGAAGTGTGTAAAGCCTCCACCACCGGCTCCATAGCAATTGCAAAAAGGGTCGGAGAGAGAGGGCAGCCCTGCCGAGTTTCCCTAAATAATGAAAAAGGAAATGACAACCCTCCCCCAATTTTCACTGCAGCTTTCTATATAAGACCTGCAACCATTTTATAAATACCATTGGAAAGCCCATTCTGCGAAGTACTTCCCACAAGAAGGGCCACTCCAAAGTATGAAAAGCCTTCTCAATATCTAGGGAGGCAATGACCCTAGATCCTATATTAAGATTTGAAGCATAAATATTAGTATATAATCTCCTCAAATTCACATTGGTAGCCCTACCAGACATGAACCCCATCTGATCTGAAACAATAATATTGGACATAATAGGTTGTAATCGTCGGGAGATGAGCTTGGTCAAAATCTTAAAGTCTACATTCAAAAGAGCAATAGGCTTATATGAGGAACAAGAGCATGGATCTTTTGGGTGTTTATAAATTAAAACTATATGGGCATGAGCTAAGAGCTCTCCATGAGCCCTATAAAATTCAATAGGAAGGCCATCCAGCCCCGGTGACTTACCCAATGGAAAGGTACCGATGACCGAAAGCACCTCTGCCAATGTTATAGGACGTACTAGCATCTCCCTCTTATTATCTGTTAACCAATCCAGTGAAACTGAATCCAGCCAAGCTGCCAATTCAGTTGGCTGGAAATCAGAAGTCAACTGAGATGTATACAATGTCTGATAAAATTGCCGGAAAGTCTCCCGAATTTTAGGCTGAGTACAGGCCATGTCTCCAGAGGAGGTGCGTATTTCCAAAATTGTAATACTAGGTTGTTTATGTTTAGCCACCATGGCCAAAAAACTACCATTACGATCTCCCTGCTTAAATATTTCTGTTTATTTTTGTATAGATCCATCCTCGTGGTCCCAGCCATATGCAAATGTAAGGCCGGTTTGCTATGGAGTAAAGCATTAAAATTGGATTCTGAATGATCAGTAGCATATTGGGCTGTTTTTTCATCCACTATAAGCTTCAAAGCGTCATTCTTTACTTGTTGACCGCTTTAATAGCAGATATATATTGTCCTCTTGTGTAGGCCTTAAATGCATCCCATAGTATTGCTGAAGTGGACGACCCTGTATTAAACTCCCAATACTCTGCTAGAAGGGGCAGAATCTTATTAGCCATATCTGGATGTGAAATCCAGTGAGTACCCAATCTCCACTGTGCTGCATCATGGAAGTAATGCAGACGAAGTGTAAGCATAAGCGGAGCATGGTCAGATAACCCGCTCTGCAAGTATTTAACGTCCACCATATCTGCTAATATCGCCGAATTAACAAAGGCTAGATCTATGCGGGAGCTGGTCTTATAAGAAGTTGAATAACAAGAATATGATCTAGTTGTGGGATTTTTCCATCGCTAAGCTTCTATCAGGTCTTCCATCTGGGCCCAGAGAGCTCTCCAGAGAATTTTTTAGGAGGGGTTGGTCTATCCAAAGCAGGGTAGCATTAAAGTCTCCCATTATCAACAACTTAGCTGGACCATACAAAGACATTTTTTCTAAGAGACTATATAAGAGGGTCCCCGAAAAAGGAGGTAATAAAAACACACACTGACAACTATATATCTCTGTCCCCACAGAAGAAACACAGCCAAAACATATTTACCCTGGGGGTCATCTTCCACCATGCAAGGCAAGGATCTGCTAATCAATATCGAAACCCCTCTAGAAAATGTGGAATATGTAGTATGATAAGCCTTCTGTAACCTTGCTCCCCATAAGATGAATTTCTTGAAGTAGCACTATATGTAGAAAGTAACTTTTTAAATACTTAAATAACAATACTCTTTTCAATTTTGAATTAAGGCCACAAATGTTCCATGACAAAATAGAAAATACCTCTTGGTCACGTGATGTCATCTAAATTATAAAGGATATGGTGCTTAAATAATAAATTGCATTGCAAAGTGCATTGCAGAGTGATAGACCTTAATAGCAGCAAACATCTGAATGAACAAATTAAAAAAAATAAGAAAGTCACAATGTGTATAAACAATTAACAAAAACACACCCTGCGGGCGTTAATACACCTTCCTGCCTTTCTCCAACACCATCCACAGAAAAAACTAAAAACAAGGTGGTGTGGAGAATGCCTTATCCCAAAATCTATCAAAAATAGGCAACTATAGTCTACTTGTGAAGGGAAGAAAACTGCGCTTAGAAAAATCAAAAAAAGGAGACAAAAGCAGCAGCTTATTGTGGGATATACACAAAAATACATATAAGTGGGGGAAGCTGCGCTAAATAAGCGAGACCTAATTGTATTAACCCAAACAAAAATGATTACATTACACTAGGTAAAAAAATATATATGAATAAACAAAAAAAACGTGAATTAATCAAAGTAAATATAAATGTTGATATTCCCAAGTGAAAGTCCACAGTCAAATTCTTTCAAAAAATTCAAATGAAATAACACCAGTGATGTCCAAAATTAAAGTTGAAAGAAATACACCACCACCTTCTGAAATTTCTGCTTACCAGAAAGTAAGCCAAATATGCAGTTGGATTAAACCCAGCCTGGGCCTTTTGTTTTTTGCAAATGGATACAGCAAAAGTGGGGTCTTTGAAGATTTGCAGTCAACAGAAAACTTTGGCTCCGCATACGTAATTACCCAAAAAAGAAAATCGTAATATAGCGTAATATTGTCACAGAAAAAAAGAAAACAAGAAAGCACGTGATTGCACTTACAAAATAGGAAGAAATGGTATGCAAAAGGTATATATTGGAAACACCCAGTGGTTCAAATTAAAAACTTCAAAGTGTCCCAGCACCACACAGAGGGCCTTCTTACCAGATGACAAACCCACAATTGCAACAGATCTCCTAAGTGGATAAATCGTCAGCTAGATGTACTGGGGAAATCAGTTTTGATTGGTCCAAGTCCACAGCAACAACAGATATCCGTTTCTCTCATACAGTTAGGTTTGTTTCAGCCAAAAAGAGAGGAATAGCAGACCATAGTGTAGTATCGTCTAAACTATTTTAATGTAAATATATAGGAATGCACTTACAGAAAACTGCACTTACATAAAATTGAAGCCGCCGGCAACAAACTCCCGTCCTCGTCAGCGGCGTGGTGACGTCAGCACGTACCTCCCAAACGAGTTTCGTCATCACCTGACATTATCAATGGGGAACGGTCAATCATTCCCCATTGATAATGTCAGTTGATGATGAAACGCGTTTGGGAGGTACGTGCTGACGTCACCACGCCGTTGACGAGGACAGGAGTTTGTTTGTTGCCGGCCGGCTTCAATTTATGCTTGTTTGAATAGCATTTTCTGTAAGTGCATTCCTTTTTATTTACATTAAAATACTTTACTTTACTAGTATGCATTGCATACTAGTACATTATTACAGACTTACCTACAAATGGAACCATCCAGCAATGCACTGTCAGGGCTCTCCTCAGTCCCTGGTGCTTCCATCTTCACCCGGTCTTCCTTCCGGGTTTTGCATCTTCAGCTGCTTGACTGGCCGAGCCGATGTGACATCACATCGCTGTGGCACGCATAGCAGGCTGTAAATGTGGTCTGAGCTGCGCATGTGCGGCTCAGATCAAATTACTTACTGACAGGCAGGGGGGTATTTATGACAGAAGAGACCTCTAGGGTCTCTTCTGTTATAAAAAGCCTGCCTGTCAGCAGGTTTTACATTACTGACTTTACTACCACTTTTAATTCTAGCTAAAAGAAAAAGTGGCAGTATTAGCAGAAGGCAGTGGGAGTGCTCCATAGATTACAATCACTGTAATTAAAGTGGAGGGCCACCCTTAAAAAAAAAAAAATACATTAATATTCTTAAAAAAAAAAAAACATTTAAAAAAAAAAATGTTTTACTCGCCAGAAACCCCTGTTGCTAGGCAGTCTTCCTAATCTGCCTCTTCCTATTCCGCAGCGCTCTTTCTTCAATTCTTCCTCCTCAGCGAGCGGCCCCGCTGTCTTCTGGGACATGTGTGTGTCCCAGGAAACAACGGGGCCATTCACAAAGCACCGCATGGCTCGCGCATGCGCAGTAGGAAACGGGCAGTGAAGCCGCAAGGCTCCACTGCCTATTCCCCTTAGTTAGGATGGCGGAGCCGGCAGCCGATCCGATGGATAGATCGGCCTTGGGGTGGCCGACATCGTGGCCTCGCTGGACAGGTAAGTGTCTTTTAAAGGGAGTATTCTGCGTATCTTATTCTTGATCTATTAAATTCAGTGAAAAAACCCTGTAACCTTGCATTTCTTGAACATGAGAAGTTACTGTAATGTGTTTTGACATACAAATACAAAAGCAAACCAGATCACACTGACATGTGCAGGCCTAGTTAGACTTCAAAGATAAATCAGATGTCAAACCACCACCTCCCTCTGCAGTTATACCTCACTTTTCAAAATGTGTCAGTAACATAGCATTGCAGGTGTTATATATCCATAACCATGTCTCCATGTGTCCAGGTACTGTACATTTGCTTCTACTATTTCTTCTCCACCCATATACACTTTACACTTCTGTAAACCACACTCTTGGTTAGTAAAGCTTGGTTTACATATGCTGTGGCTCACAGCATTGGGTCCGGTGCGTCTGTGTTCACCAATTCAGGTGCGAATCAGGTCCGGATTTTTGATCTGTGTGGGCTGGGAGTAGCTCAGAGTAGGCTGGTGAGTCACATATAGCATCATCTTTCGGTTTCCTCCCTTCTGCTTCTAGAGGATTCAAGAAGGAACAAGGGGAAGAGAGGTGGAGCTGTCTGAGGTGTTGTAAGGAGCCCCGACCAATCCCCAACCTGGATTGGCAGGGGGCAGGCCTCCTTTAATACCTGGAGTCAGCTAGGGAGGAGTTGTTCGGGTGGAAGAACTGGAGATGGCGTATTAGGCTGTCGAGGCATTGGAGGGAGCCCCCAGTCTAGGGGGGTGGTGACCTTGGGCCAGGGGCTTGGAGCTTAACAGGAACCCCACACAACCCAAAGGATGTACTGAACAGGAGCAGGAGAGGACAGCGTGGAATACTGCCAGGCAAGTCTCCAGGAGGGATCCTTCAGGTGTCGGTGAGTGGAGGGAGAAGGAGAGATAGTCTGCAGCAAGAGTTGTGCAGGAGGAGAATATCTGAATTGTCCCATACCATGGAAGAATCATTTTCTGGGCATCCCATGAATTCCTTAACCCCATCCAAGTTCTAATCCCTCAATAAAATACAAAAACAAAGCTGGTGGACTTGTTCATTGTCTTGGAGTATCTGGAAGTGAATTCCGGACTGGGCAGGGTGACAGGTGGGCCACATCACTCAGCAGCCCCTACAGGGGTACCGCTTCATTTGGGGGCTCGTTCCGGGACCACCTGTTCACGGGTAACCTGCCAGTCATTACCCCTAGCAACCGAGGTTGACCGAGCCGGGGGAACTCTGCTTTGTTCCACCACCATTGAGGATTGAACCAAGGGTACGGACTTGTGTGCTCTGCCTACTGTTTTAGTGCTATAACAAGTGCCGTTGTCCATAGCAATGGGCAAGAACTGTCACTCTTTATTGTTCTTGCTTACCCAGTTGCCTCAACCGGTGCTGGGACAGACACTTGTACCAATCCTGCAATTCATTCATTCAATTGGCCGGACCATATACAGGGACCAAGTGCTCGTGTTCAGGGTGGGGCTATTTGGTCTACAGGGAATAAGAAGGAGGAAACAGGAGGAGATTGCCTGATCCCTACATCTATGCTTAGGAGCTAAGTTACATGGACTGCAGGAGTGGCAGACTGTGCTTATTTCTTTTTCTTCCCTGATTTGCAGGAACAAACTAGCCTGCCACCCTATATGCCCGATGGAAGGACTGTCTGTTGCAAGGACACTTAAGGGAAATGGGTTCCTTCACTGACTCTTTGGGAGCCTGTTTGTTTGGGGAGGGGCCCATACACACGGTCGGACAATCCGCGGACCAGGTCGGTCGGATCCTGTCCGTCGTACTTTGTCCGATGTTGGTGTTGCGTACACACGGTCGGACTACGTTGTCGGAATATCCGGTCTGCAAGAACGTCGTGACGTAAGTCGTCGTCCACGAGATTAGAAAAGGGAAGTTCAGCACCACGTCAGGCACCCGTTGGGCTCCTTCTGCTGATCCCGTGTTTATCGAGTTAGTCGAAGTTTGGTGACTTAAGATTCGCGCTTCTCAGTTTTCTGACTCAGATCGTTACTGCTCTTCAGTTTGTGCTTGTCGTGCGTATCTGTTTATTAGTGCGTGTAGTCAGTTTGCATTTGTTGGTCATTGCGGCCTATATCTTGATATAGGACGCTTTGATTTGCACTGCTTATTGTCTGCTCGTTTCTGGTATTCATTTCGTTCTTTCAGGCCTTGCTGTTTATCGGTGCTTTCTGTTTGTCCGTTCTGAACAGCCGACCTTTTGTGACCTTGTGAGCGATGTTTCCCATGCGTACTCGTCGCCGAGTTCGTGCTGTACGCGGAATTGGTGTCGGGCTTTTAGCTTTGAGCCAAGACCCGTCCATGAACAGAGTGACGAGGAGTATGTGGACCAAGAATTGGTTGCTTCAGCGTGACCAATTCTCGCACATGCCTTTGCTTCGTGAGATCCAGGAGAATAATCCTGATGATTTTAGGAACTTTCTCAGGATGACGGACCCGGATTTTCACCGTCTTTTGGCTTTGCTGACCCACTTTATCAGCCGGCAGGATACCTGCATGAGACAAGCCATTACTCCGGAGCAGAGGCTTGTTGCCACGTTGAGGTACTTGGCGACAGGGAGAAGTCTTCAGGATTTGAAGTTCTCTTCAGGTATCTCTCCCCAGGCCCTGGGAATCATTATTCCAGAGACCTGTTCTGCCATCATCGAGGTCCTGCAGGAGGACTATATTAAGGTAACATTTATCCTTTACTATTCCCTTCTATGTATGCTCTGTTTGCTAATGTCTTCTATTTTTGACCTCCTTCCCTAATTACCATGATTGCAATATGTTCTAATATGCTGTGCCCCTTTTCTCCTTCATGCATTTTTCCCTTCACTTACCTCCCCAGCATGCTCTTCTGCCCCAATAGACACCTATGGCCTAGTCACTTAAGCAATGTATTTTGTCTGCTGCATAGGATTGTTTGCCCCCAAACACCCCCTAAAATATGCACAAATGTTT
This sequence comes from Lithobates sylvaticus, assembly GCA_028564925.1. Taxonomy (NCBI): domain Eukaryota; kingdom Metazoa; phylum Chordata; class Amphibia; order Anura; family Ranidae; genus Lithobates; species Lithobates sylvaticus. The sequence continues at coordinate 166,097,030 of CM053032.1, forward strand.
GCTGTGTGGTTTACTTCATGTAGAGCCCCTTTTTTTTTTTTTTTTTTTGGGGGGGGGGGGGGCAAACTCATTAGGAACCCCCTCCCCCAACTGCTCTGTCAGATGGTACCAATCCTCTATCTGCTGGCTTTCCCAAGGTCAATACACACTATATACCTACCTCTTTATAGTGGGCATCTTTAGGGATGAATTCTGCAAAGCATGTAGTGCAAGGGGCTGCCTCCATACTTTCCATTTCCTATTTTTTTGTGTTCTTTCCCTCCTATTAGCTTGCTTGGTAATTTCATAATGTCACAATGTGCTTTCCTTTTTTTTTTGGGGGGGGGGGGGGGGTTGAAATGTTATTTTAGCTTTCCTGGGGGCTGCCAATAGTGTTAAGTACAGAGGGTCTGGCCAAACTAGCACACATTATTGAGCCATTTGCCAATCAATGAAGTGCAGAGGGTTACCTGTCCAACACCCCCCCCCCCAAAACCCTAGTTATTGCCAATGGCCCATCAGAAGTGGGGGATTGATGGGGGGTGAGTAATCTGTGAAGGGGAGCCTCTACTTTTCTGTGCAAATACTTTCCAGCCTCCAATTTTATACAATGCTCTTGTTCCAAGATGTTGATTGTCTAATCTGCTTGCAATGTTTATGTGCAAAGTGACTAATTTTTTTTTCTTGTTTCACTCCACAGTTCCCTTCCACACCACAGGAATGGCAGACTGTGGCCTCCCACTTTGCCAGCCGTTGGGACTTTCCTAACTGCGGAGGGGCAATTGATGGGAAACACGTCCACATCGTCCCACCGCCCAACTCGGGGTCCCACTATTATAATTATAAAGGGTTTAATAGTGTAGTGATGTTGGCGGTGGTGTCGGCAACATATGAATTTATGTATGTGGACGTGGGGATGAACGGCCGGATCTCGGATGGTGGTGCCATTACGCACACGGAGTTCTACTGGCGTCTCCAAAGTGGCAGTCTGTGCTTGCCACCTGCAGAGGAGAATGCTGAAGGACTCCCCTTCGTCTTTGTCGCAGATGAAGCGTTTGCGTTGACTCCCCATGTGATGAGGCCGTTCCCGATGAGGACCCTCACCCCAGACCAGAGGGTCTTCAACTACAGGCTGTCCAGAGCCAGAAGAGTTGTGGAGAACACTTTTGGCATCCTGGCCAGCCGCTTCCGCCTGTTCTTGACGGCAATTAACTTGGCGGAATACAAACTGAACCACATAGTTCTTGCCTGTTGCATATTGCACAACTTCCTCAAAAGACATAACAGGAACTATGTGGTGCCCGTTGGCCCAGATGTGGAGGGCCCTCCAAATGCGGACCTCACAGCCCTTCAAGTGGCACGTCCAGGCTTGCCCCCTCTAAATGCCCGCGCGGTCCGCGAGCAATATATGGAGTACTTTGTGGGTAGGGGGGCCATTGCTCTGCCTGATGATGTGTGAGAGGCATTTTTTAATAAATCTGATATTTCAACCAACCTATGATTTCTTGTCATTTCAGTATTCTTTTTTGCTTATTTTACCTTGAAATTTTTTCCCTTTGCCTTCGACAGTGGGAATGCACTTTCTGGGCAAAAGGAGGTAACAGTCTCTTCTTCCCAAAAAGATTAGTCTCATGTTGTGTGTTTGCTACCTAATCTTTGGTCTAGATAAGGTTTGTACTGCATAACTGACACCCAAAATACTCCTTTTCATCACCAGGTCAGACATGTGTGTATTCTCAAAAATGCTGTGCTCCGTGTTTTCGTACAAAGCACTGTGGGTGTCATTTACATAAGTCAAATCCACTATGCTCTACAAGTGCAGTGAAAAAGTGCCCTGGAAAAGAAACTTGCAGTGCAAAGTGGACTTGCCTTTAGTAAATAACACCAATTGCCCCCCATATCCTTTCCATTTGACATACATAATGCATTGTGTTTTTTAAATAAGGAAGCCACACATTTAGAAAAATAAAAAAGTTTACTTGGAAAACATTCACAAGTGCGTTTACAATCTTCACGCCCAAACTGACAACATCTTGGTTATTTACAACATTGTTTAAAACCATTCCGCAATTGGTAAAACCAGGCATGGAGCAAAACAGAACCTATGAACTTGGAAAGTTCAACTTTGTAAAGTGAAGACAAGATCAGACATGACTATATGTTCAAAGTGTGTTTGATCTTGCCTTCATCACATGGGGGGGTCACCCCTGGAAAGTGGAAATTTAGAACATGCACACAATTTGGGTCTGAAAATGGTCATTAGATGGTAAAACACATGCCTAGAAGCTTCAAAAGTGCCATTTTCCATCATGGGGATGAATGGACGTTTTTTGGGGGTGCAACCCCTTCACCACAACCACTTTCGTAGTTCGTAAAGTGGTTGCACCCCCAAAAAAACGTTGGCATTCATCCACCATGATGGGAGCTAGCACATGTGGACACAATGTGTGCATGTTCCAAATTTCACACAGTTCTTAAGTTGCAAATGTGTTCAGAAGCTGGCACAAATGTGTGTTAATTACTTGGTGCGTTTTCATATTTTTCCTAAAACATCAATGATGTTCTTCAATTTTTGTTGAACATCATTGATGTTTTGCTTTATGTAATCTAGATCTCTATTGCAGACCATTATCTCCCCGATGAGTACGTGGGCACTCTCTGTGGTAAAGTGCGATTTTTCTTCCACAACATCCACGTCACCTAAAAACCACAAACAAACAAAAATCGGGTGTTGGAAATGAGGCAGCCATACATTGATTAGCTTACCAGTAGCTGTGTTCTCCCACACTCACCTGTTGTGGTGACAATTTCTCCAAGTTCGATGATCTCTCCTTCCTCCTCCTCCTCCTCTGCTTCTGCTCTTTCACCTTTTTTGGGAGGTGTTGGTTTTGGGGTTTCCTCAGACGGCCCAAGTTTTCGCTCCCCTATGAGAATGTACAAAAGGAAGATTTAGCAACACAATCTATTGAGGGCAGAAATAGGAAATGACAAACATTGCTTGAAAGTGAAGGACACTATTTTTGTTTGGCCAGTTACAAATGCCAACTACATGAATGTAGTCACTTTGTAAAGGTGCTAAACTGACTAGCTTTTTGGTAGAAGTTTGTGTGATGGAGACCCCCCTCTAGTATCCACTGGAGCACATGTGTGGAAAAGCCTAATAAAAAGGGGGTTTGGGTGTCCCAGCACTAGTGCTCTAGAGTCCAGATGGGTAAACAGCTACTGGGTGACCTCTCCTTTACATTGAATAAATTGGCTTTACATTCTTGATGACATTTCTAGTGAGAACAAACTTCCTTTCCCCAAAAAAAACACCAAACATCGTATTATAAGTGGCCGAACGATCGAGGTTGCGTACGATCGAATGGACACACACACGACCATGACAGTGGCAGAAAGATCGAGGCTGAGTACGATCGAATGCACAGACGAACATGAAAGTGGCCATTTTGGAATGTACAACTTTGTAAAAATCAAACCACATGGAGCAGTATGCAAGCAAGAAATCAAACACAAAACACAACTACTTACTTTTTTGAAGAATTCGCTTGATCTTTCTGTACTGATCGGCCTCCCTCAGTTTCAGGTCTGACCAGCGTTTCCTCAGTTGCTCCTTGGATCGTAGTACCCCAAAATTATTGTACAGCCTCCTCACAACTTTAGACATGATCTTGGCCTTGCGGACATTGGGGTTGAGGTAAGGCCCATACTTCCCATCATAGTCGCTCCTCTTTAATATGTCCACCATCTCCAACATTTCTCCAAATGACATATTGGAGGCCTTGAATTTCAGGCTCCGGGATCGGGACGTTTCTGCCTCCGGACTTTCCTCGTCCTCCTCGTTGGTGGGAGATTTGTGGCGCACCTGCTGTGTCCCCGCCATGTGCTCTCCCCACTGCGCCGTAAAGAGAAGGGGTGGGGAATAGACGAGAAAGATCGTCAGGGGCGGGCGGAGTTTGACGCATGCGCACTGTATATAAAACGTCACACGCCTGTGTCGTAGCCACGATCTGGGAGACGAGGGGGAGAGAAAGCTCACGCACGAGACGATCGCTAGAAACGAAGGTACAATTTGACGTTAGTACATAACTAGCCTAGACTGATTCGAACTTGAGGCTTCTTTATGGAGAAGATTAGAAGAGTTTAGCCTGACATAATTTATAGTGTTTGGTGTGGTGTTGTGTCTTGCAGAGATTATGAAGGGATTCAACGACATGAGTTTTCTCCCCCTCTTCATTGCCAAATACAGGGAATTTCCCATTTTATGGCAGGCTAAACACCCCCATTATAGCATCAAACCAAAGAGGTACGCAGCCCTGGAGGAACTTGTGGAATTTGTCAAGCCAAGGTTCCCCGCGGCAACTGTAGATGATATAAGAAAGAAAATTGGCAGCCTGAGGAGTGCGTATATCAGGGAGCGCAAGAAGGTCCGGAAGTCGGAAGAAACTGCAACTGCAGCAGATGAGGTCTATGTGCCCAAGCTCTGGTACTATCAGAGTCTACATTTTCTCAAAGACCAGGCTGATGTCACGGAGCCACTCTCGACTCCTCCTTCCACGCTTCCTTGCGCGCAGGCCACCCCTGATGAGGCTTCCGAGGAGCAACCTGGGCCTTCCAGTCTGGAAGAGGTGGAGGAGCCCAGCTTGTTCCAGGTATAGTAGTTTTGTTACCATTTATGTGAATAATGAATGATGTTCACTTAATTCAGGATCCCCAATTGCTTAGTTCCTAACGTGTTTGACATATCAACTGACAGTAGTGTTGGAGACAGTTGGGGCCACAATCTAAACTGCAGGGCTGAGAATTGTATGGTTTTCTATTTGTAAACATTTTGCAACAGTCACTAGATGAGAATTGTGTGTGTTTGATGAACAAATAACTGAAACTATGTCCCTTTTTCATACACAGGAAGACCTCAGCCAGGAGGTGGCTGTGGAAGGTGGCAGTCAGGAGGAGGCAGGGGTTAGTGGCAGCCACGAGGTGGGTAGTGGCAGCCAAGAGGGGGCTAGGCCTCGGAGCCTGACTGACTCCCAAATCCCTCTCCTCCGCCTTCCGTACAGAAGGGCGAGAAGGGGGGGTTATGCGGCAGAGTCAGCGCTCCGCATGATCAGAGAGGCTTCAGACTCCCTACATGCCACACCCGCCGACGAGGAGACCTTTGGCTCGGTGGTTGTCACTAAAATGATGGGTATGGAGGTGAGGCAACGCAACATGTGTGAGGGGCTCATCCTCCATGTCCTAAATAAGGGTAGGGCTGGGGAGATGACTCCCCTCACACATGTTTGCCATAGTTACCATGCTCCGCCTCCTCCTCCTCCTCCTCCTCCTTCTGCCACCCCACCAGCACGACAGCCACAGCGTGCAAGGAAGCGTGGAAGGAAGACCTGAGAGTGACGACCTGGATTCAGTCTGGTCGGAGAGAAGATGGAGCCTCTTGTAGTACCAGAGCCTGGGGACCTAGATGGCATCTGCTGCAGTTCCGGATGCTTTGGACTTCAGGACCAGATTGCACTCCCCTTAATATACGTACTCCTCAGGCCCCCAATTTTCTACGCTTGAACAATGATGGTTGCCGTGGGGGTCCAAGGCTTTGCAAATTCCCCTAGTTTCACCATGGCTGCGTTCCTCTTTGGTTTGTTGCTGAGACCTAAATAAATTTTTTGGGATTTGAAATAAGCATTGACTATTGTGTTTTACTTTTCTACAATGACAGTTTTTCTTTGAGTAGGCAGGTACATTTCACTAATCCTAAAGTAGAATTAACAAGGGGCACCAACAACCAACAAACTCCTAGTAAATTTAAGCAAGAAATACAAATGTTAAAAATGTGGTTTTGCTATGTTGAGACACACAACCCCCCTCCAAAAAAAAAAAAAAAATCTCCTTCAAATATGTATTCAGAAAAAAAAAAAAAAGACAAATCATGCTAAAAATATAACAAAGATTCTTTTACGATCTGAGTAAAAATAAACATGTAGTGTATAAATGCTGAAAAGTAATAAAGAACTATGTTTGTGAGAAGTGCGGGTGAATAGGAGCAGCTAAAACATGTCATTCTTGTTGCATTGTAAAGAAAAAGAGAATGCGCTGCATTAAAGACATTTTAACATTGCAGCGTGACGAATGTGCTGTGTGTCGATTAGGAAAGGTAGTTTTACCTGACCGAGCGCTTCCGTCACAGAATTTCTTCTGAGCATGCGTAGCACTTTGTCCGTCGGACAACCGTACACACGTACACACGATCGGATTTGGTCTGATCGGACCGTGTTGACGGCAAATCTTTCCAGCAGGAGATAAGACTTTGTCCGTCGGACAAACCGACGTACACTGTCCGATGGTGCATACACACGGTCTGATTTTTCAACAACATTGTCCGATCGGACAGAATCCATGAAAAAGTCCGACCGTGTGTATGGGGCTTAAGGATTATTTTTGTGCTTTCCTAAATTAGCCCCTTTAATATTTCTAACAATAAATATTCTTTCATATTAGCCTGTCCTGTAAAGGAACCTGCTGTGAGCAGTATACAGTCGTGCAGAAGCTCAGTGGAGAAGTTGCATACTCAAAGCTTTGAATTATTAAAAGCCTCTTAAGATCTATGTGTTTCTTTTGAAAAGATCAGTTTGGCAGCTAGAAAATGAAGAATTTGTTCCAAAGACCATGCACTTTATGAATGATTCACCGGAGACAATAAAACCTGCCAAAGCTTGTCACAAAGGGTTCTTTTATCTGGCAAATCAAGGGGGAGAGCAGAGTTAGATGTCAGTAGGTTCTCACAGCAACGCTTACAGCACAGGAATACAAGGAGTGTCAATGACACCCAGTGGAGCACAGCAAGAACAGGTCAGGGAATGAGCGCCAGGTAATTTTATTATAAGCTGAAGGCACTTTGTACCTCACTCAGCATTTATCCATTATCTAACCACCACATAAAAGTGATTCGGAAAAATGGAAAAGATGACCTGATAAGGCGATCGGGGAGATGGACCCTTCATTTTCCATAGCGTTGACAGGTCCATTTTTATAAATGAGCAAAAGGGTCATTTGCCACATAAGAAGGAAACCTTTATATTTTTAGTAATAGAGCCTAGATGAGAAAACTTACTCTACTACAGCCCCAGGTGTCCTACAAATGAGGCATATAATAAATAAAGGCTTCCAAGGTTAAACTGAAAGAATACAAATACTTGTTTAACCCAATTCTAGTGCATGCTGGCATAATAACATAACACATCTTTTAATGAAAACAGCAAAATGCAACAACACTTAAAATCTATAAGAACACTATAGAAAAGAGAACACTTATAAGTGTTAAGTGTAAGTGTAAGCAATGTGTAAGCAATCAAAACAATGGACCTTCAGTAATTTGTTTCAACTTTCCATCTATTAAATCCTCTGCCCTTGTTGCTTTAACTTTGGATAGTAAAACATTTTTTCTTCCTCCAGTAAATATCTTATACAGCCCACTTCCTGTTTTTTGTCTGGTGAAAAGCTCAGGCTTATGACATCATGCACAGCTCTCTCTCTCTCTCACTCTTGTGAGAGTTTGCCAGTAAGGGAGGGGAATGAGGCATAATAGGGCAAATGAGAGCTGCAGGGCTGCAGAGCTGGAGGTGTGCCTCTGTGTGTCTGTGTAATTTCAGGAAGTGAACAGGCAGCAGCTTCAGCTGCCCACAGTTAAAATGGCTGCAGCTAGACTTAGTGGAGGGAGATTTCTGCAGCATATTTAGCAAGTACAGAATCACAGTATATATAAAATAATATGCAAAGTGGTTGAAGGGAAGCTTCATAATGGCAAAGATTTTTTTATTACAAATTATGTGAGCAGACTGCAGTTCCTGTTTAATCTTAACTAAAATGTTGTAGAATTGAATTAAAGTGCTACATAATTGCTATTTGCACTAGTATAGAACAAAAGACTCTGCTTGACAAAGTTATAATGTCATATGCAAGCTGTTTTCCTTCTTTTTTTTTTGCTACCAAGAATTTTTCATATCTATTTGACCCAATAAAAGATGAAAAACTGGCAATCAGAACAGAATAGCATAAGCTTTTAGAATGTGTCACTACTAAGTTAGAATGTGTTCTCTATTAGGCACAAAGCTCTGATTACATATTCTTTCATATACAGTCTTGAGTATTTATTTGGCAAAGACGAACAGTGCAGTTTTCTCTGTATGCCAGGCAGCAAGTACCCTGCAGTGTTATGACAAGCCATCTGAGATTCGAACCTGTCACACACTATTATTATGTGTTAATATATAATGCCACTACAGTCATTATGGGCAATCCAGAGTTACAGTGGTGTGTCCGTAAAAGTTTGAGAGGCCTGTCATTTTTTGGCAGTTGTCCATAGGAATATAAATTTGGGTTGGCAACTCTGGCTTGTTTACAAGTCTAAAGTTGGCACTACTTCTAAAAACAGGCTTTTAATAAATGGTTGTTTTACTGCATAACAGACACTGGGAAGTAAGCTTGGTATTTTGGCAATTAAATATAAATGTAGCACACTCCTAGGTAGGTGTTAGGATTATATAGATTTAGTTCTGGCTCGCTGTGTTCAGTGAAGCTGTATTTTTGTTGTTTAAGGGTCCTTTCACACGGGGCGGATCCGTAATGATCCGCCCCGTGAAGATCCGCTGCTCAGCTGGGATCACTCAGCTGTTCCCCGCTGAGCCGACTGATGACAGGGCGGTCCCTGCACACTGTGCAGGGACCGCCCTGTAAGTTCTCCGCTCTCCTCTATGGAGGATCGGATGACAAGGCGGACAATAGCGGGTGTCAGCGGATGCTCATCCGCTGACACCCGCTGCCCCATAGACATGCATGTATGTCCGTTTTTCATCCAAAAACGGATGGATGAAAAACGGACATACGGTCCGCATGTGTGAAAGGGGCCTTAAGTGTACCTTGTCTTACTCAGTGCAGCTGCATTTGATTAGTTAGGCCCCATACACACGCTCGGACAATCCGCGGACAGGTCGGTCGGACTTTGTCCGACGTACTTTGTCCGATGTTGCGTTGCGTACACACGGTCGGACTACGTTGTCGGAATATCCGGTCCGGAAGAACGTCGTGACGTAAGTCGTCGTCCACGAGATTACAAAAGGGAAGTTCAGCACCACGTCAGGCACCCGTTGGGCTCCTTCTGCTGATCCCGTGTTTATCGAGAGTTAGTGGAAGTTTGGTGACTTAAGATTCGCGCTTCTCAGTTTTCTGACTCAGATCGTTACTGCTCTTCAGTTTGTGCTTGTCGTGCGTATCTGTTTATTAGTGCGTGTAGTCAGTTCGCATTTGTTGGTCATTGCGGCCTATATCTTGATATAGGACGCTTTGATTTGCACTGCTTATTGTCTGCTCGTTGCTGGTATTCACTTCGTTCTTTCAGGCCTTGCTGTTTATCGGTGCTTTCTGTTTGTCCGTTCTGACCAGCCGACCTTTTGTGACCTTCTGAGCGATGTTTCCCGTGCGTACTCGTCGCCGAGTTCGTGCTGTACGCGGAATTGGTGTCGGGCTTTTAGCTTTGACCCAAGACCCGTCCATGAACAGAGTGATGAGGAGTATGTGGACCAAGAATTGGTTGCTTCAGCGTGACCAGTTCTCGCACATGCCTTTGCTTCGTGAGATCCGGGAGAATAATCCTGATGATTTCAGGAACTTTCTCAGGATGACGGACCCCGATTTTCACCGTCTTTTGGCTTTGCTGACCCCCTTTATCAGCCGGCAGGATACCTGCATGAGACAAGCCATTACTCCGGAGCAGAGGCTTGTTGCCACGTTGAGGTACTTGGCGACAGGGAGAAGTCTTCAGGATTTGAAGTTCTCTTCAGGTATCTCTCCCCAGGCCCTGGGAATCATTATTCCAGAGACCTGTTCTGCCATCATTCAGGTCCTGCAGGAGGACTATATTAAGGTAACATTTCTACTTTACTATTCCCTTCTATGTATGCTCTGTTTGCGAATGACTTGTATTTTTGACCTCCTTCCCTAATTACCATGATTGCAATATGTTCTAATATGCTGTGCCCCTTTTCTCCTTCATGCATTTTTCCCTTCACTTACCTCACCAGCATGCTCTTCTGCCCCAATAGACACCTATGGCCTAGTCACTTAAGCAATGTCTTTTGTCTGCTGCATAGTATTGTTTGCCCCAAAACACCCCCTAAAATATGCACAAATGTTTGCTGTGTGGTTTACTTCATGTAGAGCCCCCTTTTTTTGTTCTTTTGGTGGGGGGGGGGGGGGGCAAACTCATTAGGAACCCCCTCCCCCAACTGCTCTGTCAGATGGTACCAATCCTTTATCTGCTGGCTTTCCCAAGGTCCATACACACTATATACCTACCTCTTTATAGTGCGCATCTTTAGGGATGAATTCAGCAAAGCATGTAGTGCAAGGGACTGCCTCCATACATTCCATTTCCTATTTTTTTGTCTTCTTTCCCTCCTATTAGCTTGCTTGGTAATTTAATAATGTCACACTGTGCCTGCCTTTTTTGGGGGGGGGGGGGAAATGTTATTTGATCTTTCCTGTGGCCTGCCAATAGTGTTAAGTACAGAGGGTCTGGCCAAACTAGGCCACATTATTGAGCCATTTGCCAATCAATGAAGTGCAGAGGGTTACCTGTCCACCACCCCCCCCCCCCAAAACCATAGTTATTGCCAATGTCCCATCAGAAGTGGGGGGATTGATGGGGGGGTGAGTAATCTGTGAAGGGGAGCCTCTACTTTTCTGTGTAAATACTTTCCAGCCTCCAATTTTATACAATGCTCTTGTTCCAAGATGTTGATTGTCTAATCTGCTTGCAATGTTTAGGTGCAAAGTGACTAATTTTTTTTTCTTGTTTCACTCCACAGTTCCCTTCCACGCCACAGGAATGGCAGACTGTGGCCTCCCACTTTGCCAGCCGTTGGGACTTTCCTAACTGCGGAGGGGCAATTGATGGGAAACACGTCCGCATCGTCCCACCGCCCAACTCGGGGTCCTACTATTATAATTATAAAGGGTTTAATAGTGTAGTGATGTTGGCGGTGGTGTCGGCAACATACGAGTTTATGTATGTGGACGTGGGGATGAACGGCCGGATATCGGATGGTGGGGCCATTACGCACACGGAGTTCTACTGGCGTCTCCAAAGTGGCAGTCTGTGCTTGCCACCTCCAGAGGAGAATGCCGAAGGACTCCCCTTCGTCTTTGTCGCAGATGAAGCGTTTGCGCTGACTCCCCATGTGATGAGGCCGTTCCCGATGAGGACCCTCACCCCGGACCAGAGGGTCTTCAACTACAGGCTGTCCAGAGCCAGAAGAGTGGTGGAGAACGCTTTTGGCATCCTGGCCAGCCGCTTCCGCCTGTTCCTGACGGCATTTAACTTGGCGGAATACAAACTGAACCACATAGTTCTTGCCTGTTGCATATTGCACAACTTCCTCAAAAGACATAACAGGAACTATGTGGTGCCCGTTGGCCCAGATGTGGAGGGCCCTCCAAATGCGGACCTCACAGCCCTTCGAGTGGCACGTCCAGGCTTGCCCCCTCTCAATGCCCGCGTGGTCCGGGACCAATATATGGAATACTTTGTGGGTAGGGGGGCCATTGCTCTGCCTGACGATGTGTGAGAGGCATTTTTTAATAAATCTGATATTTTAACCAACCTCTGATTTCTTGTCATTTCAGTCTTCTTTTTAGCTTATTTTACTTTGTCATTTTTTCCCTTTGCCTTCGACAGTGGTAATGCACTTTCTGGGCAAAAGGAGGTAACAGTCTCTTCTTCCCAAAAAGATTATTCTCATGTGTGTTTGCTACCTAATCTTTGGTCTAGAGAAGGTTTCTCCTGCATAACTGACACCCAAAATACTCCTTTTCAGCACCAGGTCTGACATGTGTGTATTCTCCAAAATGCTGTGCTCCGTGTTTTCGTACAAAGCACTGTGGGTGTCATTTACATAAGTCAAATCCGCTATGCTCTACAAGTGCATTGAAAAAGTTCCCTGGGAAAGGAAATTGCAGTGCAAAGTGGATTTGCCTTTAGTAAATAACACCCATTGCCCCCCATATCCTTTACATTTTACATACATAATGCATTGTTTTATTTAAATAAGGAAGCCACACATTTGGAAAAATAAAAAAGTTTACTTGGAAAACATTCACAAGTGCGTTTACAATCTTCACGCCAAAACTGACAACATCTTGGTTATTTACAACATTATTTACAAAGATTACGCAATTTGTAAAACCAGGCATGGAGCTAAGCAGAACCTATGAAGTAGGAAAGTTCAACTTTGTAAAGTGAAGACAAGATCAGACATGACTATATGTTCAAAGTGTGTTTGATCTTGCCTTCATCACATGGGGGGGTCACCCCCGAAAAGTGGAAATTTGGAACATGCACACAATTTGGTTCTGAAAATGGTCATTAGATGGTAAAACACATGCCTAGAAGCTTCAAAAGTGCCATTTTCCATCATGGGGATGAATGGACGTTTTTTGGGGGTGCAACCCCTTCACCACAACCACTTTCGTAGTTCGTAAAGTGTTTGCACCCCCAAAAAAACGTTGCCATTCACCCACCATGATGGGAGCTAGCACATGTGGACACAATGTGTGCATGTTCCAAATTTCACACAGTTTTTAAGTTGCAAATGTGTTCAGAAGCTGGCACAAATGTGTGTAAATTACTTGTTGCTTTTTCATATTTTTCCTAAAACATCAATGATGTTCTTCAATTTTTGTTGAACATCATTGATGTTTTGCTTTATGTAATCTAGATCTCGATTGCAGACCATTATCTCTCCGATGAGTACGTGGGCACTCTCTGTGGTAAAGTGCGATTTTTCTTCCACAACATCCACGTCACCTAAAAACCACAAACAAACAAAAATGGGGTGTTGGAAATGAGGCAGCCATACATGGATTAGCTTACCAGTAGCTGTGTTCTCCCACACTCACCTGTTGTGGTGACAATTTCTCCAAGTTCGATGATCTCTCCTCCTCCTCCTCCTCCTCCTCTGCTTCTGCTCTTTCCCCTTTTTTGGTAGGTGTTGGTTTGGGGGTTTCCTCAGACGGCCCAAGTTTTCGCTCCCCTATGAGAATGTCCAAAAGGAAGATTTAGCAACACAAGCTATTGAGGGCAGAAATAGGAAATGACAAACATTGCTTGAAAGTGACGGACACTATTTTAGTTTGGCCAGTTACAAATGTCAACTACATGAATGAAGTCACTTTGTAAAGGTGCTAAACTGACTAGCTTTTTGGTAGAAGTTTGTGTGATGGAGACCCCCCTCTAGTATCCACTGGAGCACATGTGTGGAAAAGCATAATAAAAAGGGGGTTTGGGTGTCCCAGCACTAGTGCTCTAGAGTCCAGATGGGTAAACAGCTACTGAGTGACCTCTCCTTTACATTGAATAAATTGGCTTTACATTCTTGATGACATTTCTAGTGAGAACAAACTTCCTTTCCCCAAAAAAAAACACCAAACATCGTATTATAAGTGGCCGAACGATCGAGGTTGCGTACGATCGAATGCACACACACACGACCATGACAGTGGCAGAAAGATCGAGGCTGAGTACGATCGAATGCACAGACGAACCTGAAAGTGGCCATTTTGGAATGTACAACTTGGTAAAAATCAAAACACAATGGAGCAGTATGCAAGCAAGAAATCAAACACAAAACACAACTACTTACTTTTTTGAAGAATTCTCTTGATCTTTCTGTACTGATCGGCCTCCCTCAGTTTCAGGTCTGACCAGCGTTTCCTGAGTTGCTCCTTGGATCGTTGTACCCCAAAATTATTGTACAGCCTTCTCACAACTTTAGACATGATCTTGGCCTTGCGGACATTGGGGTTGAGGTAAGGCCCATACTTCCCATCATAGTCGCTCCTCTTTAATATGTCCACCATCTCCAACATTTCTCCAAATGACATATTGGAGGCCTTGAATTTCAGGTTCCGGGATCGGGACGTTTCTGCCTCCGGACTTTCCTCGTCCTCCTCCTCGTTGGTGGGATATTTGTGGCGCACCTGCTGTGTCCCCGCCATGTGCTCTCCCCACTACGCCGTAAAGAGAAGGGGTGGGGAATAGACGAGAAAGATCGTCAGGGGCGGGCGGAGTTTGAAGCATGCGCAGTGTATATAAAACGTCACACGCCTGTGTCGTAGCCACGATCTGGGAGACGAGGGGAGAGAAAACTCACACGAGACGATCGCTACAAACGAAGGTACAATTTAACGTTGGTACATAACTAGCCTAGACTGATTTGAACTTGAGGCTTCTTTATGGAGAAGATTAGGAGAGTTTAGCCTGACATAATTTTGAGGGTTTTGTGTGTTGTTGTGTCTTGCAGAGATTGATATGAAGGGATTCAACGACATGAGTTTTCTCCCCCTCTTCATTGCCAAATACAGGGATTTTCCCATATTGTGGCAGGGTATACACCCACATTACACCAACAAACCAAAGAGGCACGCAGCCCTGGAGGAACTTGTGGAATTTGTCAAGCCAAGGTTCCCCACGGCAACTGTTGATGATATTAGAAAGAAAATTGGCAGCCTGAGGAGTGCGTATATCAGGGAGAGGAAGAAGGTCGTGAAGTCTGAGGAAACTGCAACTTCAGCAGATGAGGTCTATGTCCCCAAGCTCTGGTACTATCAGAGTCTCCATTTTCTGAAGGACCAGGCTGATGTCACGGAGCCAACCTCAACTCCTCCTTCCACGCTTCCTTGCGCACAGCCCACCCCTGATGAGGCTTCCGAGGAGCAACCTGGGCCTTCCAGTCTGGAAGAGGTGGAGGAGCCCAGCTTGTTCCAGGTATAGTAGTTTTGCTACCATTTAGGGGAATAATGAATGATGTTCACTTAATTCAGGATCGCCAATTGCTTAGTTCCTAACGTGTTTGACATATCAACAGACAGTGGTGTTGGAGACATTTGGGGCCAGAATCTAAACTGCTGGGCTGAGAATTGTATGGTTTTCTATTTGTAAACATTTTGCAACAGTCACTAGATGAGAATTGTGTGTGTTTGATGAACAAATAACTGAAACTATGTCCCTTTTTCCTACACAGGAAGACCTCAGCCAGGAGGTGGCTGTGGAAGGTGGCAGTCAGGAGGAGGCAGGGGTTAGTGGCAGCCACCAGCTGGGTAGTGGCAGCCAAGAGGGGGCTAGGCCTCGGAGCCTGACTGACACCCAAACCCCTCCCCTCCGCCCTCCGTACAAAAGGGCGAGAAGGGGGGGTTATGCGGCACAGTCAGCGCTCCGGATGATAAGAGAGGCTTCAGACTCCCTACATGCCACACCCGCCGACGAGGAGACCTTTGGCTCGGTGGTTGTCACAAAAATGATGGGTATGGAGGTGAGGCAACGCAACATGTGTGAGGGGCTCATCCTCCATGTCCTAAATAAGGGTAGGGCTGGGGAGATGACCCCAGTCACACATGTTTGCCATAGCTACCATGCTCCACCTCCTCCTCCTCCTCCTCCTCCTTCTGCCACCCCACCAGCACGACAGCCACAGCGTGCAAGGAAGCGTGGAAGGAAGACCTGAGAGTGACGACCTGCAATCAGTCTGGTCTGAGAGAAGATGGAGCCTCTCGTAGTACCAGAGCCTGGGGACCTAGATGGCATCTGCTGCAGTTCCGGATACTTTGGACTTCACGACCAGATTGCACTCCCCTTAATATACGTACTCCTCAGGCCCCCAATTTTCTACGCTTGAACAATGATGGTTGCCGTGGGGGGCCAAGACTTTGCAAATTCCCCAAGTTTCACCATGGCTGCGTTCCTCTTTGGTTTGCTGGTGTGACCTAAATAAAGTTTTTTTTGATTTGAAATAATCATTGACTATTGTGTTTTACTTTGCTACAATGACAGTTTTTCTTTGAGTAGGCTGGTACATTTCACTAATCCTAAAGTAGAATTAACAAGGGGCAACAACAACAAACAACCTCCTAGTAAATTTAAGCAAGAAATACAAATGTAAATAATGTGTTTTTGGTAATTTGAGACACACAACCCCCCTCCAAAAAAAAAAAAAAAAAAAAAAACATTCAAATATGTATTCCCCAAAAAAAAAAAAAAAAAAAGACAAATCATGGTAAAAAAATAACAAAGATTCTTTTCCGTTCAGAGTAAAAATAAACATGTAGTGTATAAATGCTGCAAAGTAATAAAGAAGTAAGTTTGTGAGAAGTGCGGGTGAATAGGAGCAGCTAAAAGATGTCATTCTTGTTGCATTGTAAAGAAAAAGAGAATGCGCTGCATTAAAGACATTTTAACATTGCAGCGTGACGAATGTGCTGTGTCGATTAGGAAAGGTAGTTTTACCTGACCGAGCGCTTCCGTCACAGAATTTCTTCTGAGCATGCGTAGCACTTTGTCCGTCGGACAAGCGTACACACGCTCGGATTTGGTGTGATCGGACCGGGTTGACGGGAAATCTTTCCAGCAGGAGATAAGACTTTGTCCGACGGACAAACCGACGAACACTGTCCGATGGTGCATACACACGGTCTGATTTTTCAACAACCTTGTCCGATCGGACCAAATTGATGAAAAAGTCCGACCGTGTGTATGGGGCTTTAGTTTTGGAGTATCACATTCAATTCAATTCACATTCAACTAAAAACAACAAAAAGAACACCCCTAGACTGTTTTTTGAGGCAAAGAGTGACTGTGATCATGTGCATGGCTGTGGGGCAATCTACTATTGGGGCACTACTGTATGCTCCATCCCGAGCTGGGTTATTTCCATCTATTTATACACACAGCCTGGCTCAACCCTGCCCCTGCTCACTGGTTTTGACTGACAGCAGCAGGAGCTTATGGTATGATAGTCAGGAGAGGGGAGAAAAGCTGATGCAAACGAGAACATCGCTGGACCGAGATCTGTCTGAGGTGAGTATTTAGTGGGGGTTAGGGAGCACTATTAAAAATGTTTTTTTACCTTACCTACTGCTGAGGACAATGAATGGACAGTATCTGAGAACCTATGAGCGCTGCCTTAGCTGCCTTAGTTACCTCTGGCACTTATAACCAAAAGCACACAGTCGCAGGAATCAATTCAGGATCATTACTTACATGTTCCCAGAACAGCTGCTGTCTTCCAGCTTCCTCTGGACACCTCCCAGTGAGTGCAAAAAATCCTTCTCAAGACCAGATCCCTTTGGTAAAGTCCTACAGCCAGTTCCAGGTGCACAGAAGCACAATCCAAGGCTTGCCTCAGAGGGATAACATCTACCTGTAAGGCTGTGAACTTCTCCTTGCTGGGGAAAACAATCTCTCCAAGGCTTTAGACCATTTATCAGCTGTCAAACTACCATCTGGGCGTGCCTCCCTAGGGATAGGCTAGGCCCTGATTAAGGTTCAGGTGGCTTATTTGAATTTTCCCTTCCTAAGCTCTAGACACTTCTTCTCGAGGCAGGGGAAGCAATCAAACTCACAGCCTGTGAAACCCTAAACAGACCATGCCAAACAATCTCTGCTCCTTTGACTAAAGGAGCTAAAAGCCAAATTTACCTAGCAGCCTAACTAAGGTTGCCACCTGTCCGGGATTCACCCGGACAGTCTTGATTTTGATTTATGTGTCCGGTATTGGTAGTATCTGTATGTATGAATGTTACATAGTTACTTAGTCGGTAAGGCCAACAAAAAGGCAATAGTCCATCCAGTTCAACCTGCGTAGGTGCATGTGTATTAGGGTCTATAATTATTTCCCATATCCCTGTGTCCTTTAAGATGTACATTTAAGGCCCCTTTCACACTGGGGCGCTTTGCAGGCACTACAACGCTAAAAATAGCGCCTGCAAAGCGCCCTGAAACAGCCGCTCCTGTTTCTCCAGTGTGAAAGCCCGAGGGCTTTCACACTGGAGCGGTGCGCTTGCAGGACGGTCAAAAAAGTCCTGCAAGCCACATCTTTGGAGCGCTGTAGGAGCGATGTATTTACCGCACTTAAAGCGCCCCTTCCCATTCAAAACAATGGGGCAGCACTG
This sequence comes from Lithobates sylvaticus, assembly GCA_028564925.1. Lineage (NCBI taxonomy): Eukaryota > Metazoa > Chordata > Amphibia > Anura > Ranidae > Lithobates > Lithobates sylvaticus. Next base: position 166,115,000 of record CM053032.1, read on the forward strand.
CAAACCCACCTGCAAAGCGCGGCTACAGCGGTGCTTTGTGTGCGGTTTTAACCATTTTTCGGGCACTAGCAGGGGTTAAAACCTCCCCGCTAGCGGCCGAATAGCGCAGCTAAAACAACGGTAAAGCGATGCTAAATATAGCGCCGCTTTACCGCCAGCGCCGCAACGCTCCAGTGTGAAAGTAGCCTAATGCCGCATACACACAGTCGGAATTTCCAAAGAAAGCAGTCCGATGGGAGCTTTTCATCTGATTTTCCGACCGTGTGTATGCCCATCGGTCTTTTTCTGTCGGCATTTCCGACGGACCTTGGATTGGGAGGCTGTTCTTAATTTTTCCGACGGAAAACCTTTCTATCGGATTTTTCGATCGTGTGTATGCAATTCCGACACGCAAAATTCCGATGCATGCTCGGAAACAATTCAACGCATGCTCGGAAACAATTCAACGCATGCTCGGAAGCATTAAACTTCCCTTTTATAGTGCCGTCGAACGTGTTGTATGTCGTGGTGTTATTGAACGTTGGAATTTGGTGTGACCGTGTGTAGGCAAGACAGTTTGAGCGAAATTCCGTCAGAATTTGGCGGGAAAACCATCAGAGATTTTTCCGACGAGAATTCCGATCGTGTGAACGCGGCATAAGAGTCTGTGAATTAGGGATTTTAGATTATAAGCTCATTGAGGGCAGGGGCTGATGTGAATATACAATATACATGTAAAGCACTATGTACATTGGCGCTATATAAGTATCTGTAATAAATTAGTATAATTTAATTTTTTTTACATTAAAGTGTAAATCCCCCTTACATTGAACATTTTAGTTATAGGTTAAGTTTAGTGGGCTGAGTCAGCCCCTGGCTTCTTATACTGGGTTCTAACAGCAAAATGTCCCTGTCATAGTTTTCTATTCTTGATGCTCCAGAATATATAAAAACACATATAGTGTGTGGGACCTCTCAAGATGATCACCTAGATGTATGGATTTACAAATAAAAGACTAGAAGAGAAGAAACGGCCAAGTGACTAAAGACTGCAAACACATTTTAGGGGTAGCATTCTTTGAGAATGGAATTGACTGAATAACCAGATTGCTCCATGTAAAATAGTGTCGATTCAACCTTAATTTTTTTTGTTGGAGGCAAAATGCACTTAAGATGCCAAGTAATACTAGGCTAGAAAAACAGTAAGAAAATGTGCATTAGAACAGTTGGTTTTGGAAAAAAAAAAACTTTGGAAGATGAATTTTTCCATACACAAACTTTGTACCAAATGAGGGATCATGAAAAAACTATCCCCTTTACTCCTCTAACCCTATATAACTTCTATTTTCATACCCTGATTCTGACTTCCATTGCTAACTCCTAAAACTTGACCTTCTAATGCATTTTAGCTTATAGTATGTATGTGCTAATTGTTATAGCAACAGCCTTGTCTACAGATGTCTGAAGGATTATTAAGTGCTTGCATTTGTCAATTAGCAAATGAGCTGTGGTAATGAGCATCATCAGATGATAAGTGTGAGGATTTTCCAATGCACATTGTCTTAAAGCGATATTAAACCCAAAAATACAATTGTAATATATTGCAGCTTACCGATCCTTAAATGCGGTAGCTGCATTCGTTTAAATTTTTCAGTTTTTGTCTCCTCTATGTTCACCCGGTGATCTGGCCAGTAATATACGTCCTGTCCTAGGTTGTCTTCAGTTTGAATGAAGGAGCAGTGGAGACACCTTTGGACAGCAGCATTGTCAATTTGGGGAGAGTGTACAATTACATGCACTTGCAGATTTAAAGTGGTTGTAAACCCTTACATATACCCAGTGAATTGAATAGCCGCAGAGATGAAACATTTTCTCCTACATAAGTTTTACTTGTTTAACTGCAGTCTTCACCTCTCTACACCCTTTCAAGAGTGCAGACTGTGTTAAAAATCTTTCTTCATCTGTCAGCAGGACAGAGAAGAGGGTACATTTACATTATGTGAGAACTCATTAGAGGAAAGGAAAGCACCCCCCTCCACATAGTCAGAGGAACGAAGGAACATGCAGAGCTGTATTCTGAATAGACAAGCTCTGTGCTTATCTCCCTCCCTGGCACAAATTTTAGCTCAAGTTATCTCATGTGTCATGAAAACTTCTCAGAAGACTCATGCTGATAACATAGGAACAAAGCGCCAGAGAGAAACGACACTTAGAGCTTTGGAGAGAGTAAAGCACAAATATACAGTATGTGTTTAGTCCAAATTTCATGACTTGGGTTTACAACCACTTTAAGCTGGCCATAATCTGTAAGTTTTTTTTCTCTATTTAGCTACCAGGCAGATTTCTTCATCCATACCTTTGAAATGGATAGAGTAATGCTCCTACTGGGGCATTGTATTCTAACAGTGGCACCTGCAGCTGTCAGAATACACTGATTAGCAGCTGCAGCCGCTGATCGATAAAACTTTCCCAGTATGCCCCTTTGACAGAAGTCAGTCAAATGATGGACTTCTGTTAAACAGGAATGGTTACACACTGCTAGAAATTCAGCTGATCTGTGCTCGGTAGGCTAGATTTTGATTAGAGTATGGCCAGCTTTAAACTTGACAAACAACTTAAAGCTGAACTCCAGCTGACACTTTTAAAGCAGTTACAGCAAACAGTTTTCCTGGTGTCTCCATGGCAGCATACCTGTGACAAGCTCCGCCTTGGCTCCTCCCTTTGGACCAGTGAATTTTATAAAAGGATTAGTGCACTCACAGCATTCTCCTTTTTTTTTCCCTTATACCTTATGGTCAGTGAATGGTGGTCGAACGTCCCTTACCTCTGCAGTCGGCAGATTCCAGCTGGGTTCAAGCCTCTCCCAGGTGCAGTCCCTATTCTTGGGCAGCTAAATGCGCTAAGATAGGGAGTCCCTTCTGTGGATCTTTTGGGAGAGCAGTTGTCTCTTAACTAAGAGCTCCTATCTGCATTTATATGCTGGTATCTGATATCTATTTTTCACTTAACCTTAGCCTTCCATTTCTCACTCCTGTCATCCATTCTCTCTCGCTTTCCTTTCCTTGTATTCCTCTCCCTCTTTTTTGCTTTCTTCCTCCCCCACCACCTTCCCCTCCTTGTGATATTGTACCTTCATTCCTGGTTACTATATTGGGCGGCGCGTACCTTGCACCGGCTTTTCTGAGTTCCTCGGCATCTTCCTGCCTGCTCTGCGCATGCACGGACGTCAAGAGACGGCTCGGTGGGCCGGGCTAAGTCGGGTGGGCCGCATAGGTCCTAGTGCCGCCGGGCTGGCATGAGGTTGTGGTGGCCATCTTTAATAGGGCAAATTTTTATTTTTTTGCTCTTGTTTGTCAAAATAATTTTTTAGAGGGTTGTATCTTCCACAAGATGTCCCTCCTCTCTCCATTGTTTATTACTGGGGGCTTTCAGAATGGCAGCCTGTTGTCATCTGAGGAGGTTGCCTATGCGGGGAGCCCCTGGAGGGGACCCTGTTTTTTTGCCAACAGTAAATGTAATTTCTTTTTTTTTCTCAGAAATACTGTGTCCTTCCTCCAGCTGAAATACCAGTCACTAACTCCTTTATCTTTCTCTAGCTGTTTTTTCTGTCTGTTGCCTAAAATAAGCAGTAAGCCACCCGAACAAAACCCTCTCCAACATTTAAAATGGGGACTGTCGTCAAGGTGAGTAAAAAAAAAAAAAAAAAGAGAGCACTTTTGCTGGTACGTTTACCTTCCATTGTGGTGTTCCAATGGCCACAAATTTTCAAAAGGCCTCCGAGTCCACCAGTTTATATGGTAGTAGTTGGCAGGCTATCAGTTCTGACAAGCCAGTGGTCAACCGTTGGGCAAGAGGGTTATCCGGCGTCATCATTTTTTTACGCTCGAACATTTGGCCCACGGAAGCCTGCCTTTTTCCAGAAAAACGTGAGGACGACATGATGGAAGGTGGAGTGGAGGACAATTCTGAGGAGAGAGGAGAAGGAGAAGTAGAGGCTGGACGGTGAGAGCCTGGAGTGTGGCTTTGTGGGTTCTGACGGCGTTGCTCCCACTGGGCTCGGTAATGGCAGCTCATTTGCCTTCTTAAGGCGGTCGTCCCTAGGTGAGTGTTGGGCTTACTACAACTTATGCGTTGACTGCAAAGGCTGCAGAACACTATTGTCAGCAGCGGACACGTTAAAAAAAGCTCACAATGCGGAGCCATGTGGCGGCATCCTGGGAGCGCCAGATGTGACCGAACATGGTTGATGGCTCGCTCCTGATACATTAGCAGTCTGGTTTGTCCCTCCTGTGCAATGTAAGTTCCGCCTGCTTCTCTTCCCTATCTGCTGGTCCATCGCTCCCTCTGAACTCCCCTCCTCTTCCTCTCTTGTGGGCACCCACGTGACATCCCTAGACACGTCATCATAGATGTCACCTTCCCCACCACTATAATTAGAGATCTCGCAGTAGGCAGCAACAGCGGGGGCCAACCTCCTTGGGCTGATCTGGGTACTGTCATCAGACTGCTGAGTGGCGGTTGTTGCTATCTCCTCTTCCTGATCCAATGCCAAGAATGGCTGCGCATCGGAAATGTCTTGTGATGGATCGGAAAATAATTCCTGTGACTCAAGCGGAGGGTATATGGTGGTGGTGGTGTTGGTGGTAGTGTCTTTGGGGGTGCACCCAGCAGAGAGTGAAGAGGGTGCAGATAGAGAGGATGAGGAGGGTGCAGAAGAGTAAGGCTGAGTGAGCCACTCAACCAAGTCTGGTGCGTCCTTTGACATAATCGAACGCACCTTCTGTAACTTCCCACTTTGGTGCTCCTGCCCTACCCTTACCACCCCTGCGGAAGGGCCTGCCTCTTCCTCTGCCTGTCATTTTTTAAATTACCCTGTGACAAAAGTCTCTAGAGAATTGCAGTATATGTGGAAGAAGGTATATAACACTCCGCTACAATCTGTCGTTTTGGGGGGCCACTGGTCTATAACACCAGTTATAATACTTTTTTCTAATTGCGTTTGTCACTCTTTGTAGTATCGCTGCAGAACCGCTCAGCAGTCACAATGTTGCACAGTAGAAATGCACTATGATATGCTTTTTATATTTGAAATGATATTATAAGTGTATTACACACCCTATATACCTATACCTATACCAGTCCTTAAAAGGACTTTTGTGGACCTAATAGTAACTATTGATTACAGACTGTCTCTGCTCCAAACAGCAAACTCTCTCCCTACACTGAGAAAAGACAGCTTCAGAATCGCTCAGCACTGCAGTGAACTATAATATGCTTTCTATATTTGAAAGTATAAGTGTATTACCCCCCATATATACTGTACACCTATACCAGTCCTTAAAAGGACTTTTGTGGACCTAATAGTAGCTAGTGATTACAGACTGTCCCTGCTCCAAACAGCAAACTCTCTCCCTACACTGAGAAAAGACAGCTGGAGACAGTGCAGAATCGCTCAGCATTGTAGTGAACTATAATATGCTTTCTATATTTGAAGGTATATTATAAGTGTATTACACCCCTATATACTGTACACCTATACCAGTCCTTAACCACTTCAGCCCCGGACCAATTGGCAGCCAAAGGACCAGGCCCCTTTTTGCGATTCGGCACTGCGTTGTTTTAACTGAAAATTGCGCGGTCATGCGACGTGGCTCCAAAACAAAATTGGCATCCTTTTTTTCCCACAAATAGAGCTTTCTTTTGGTGGTATTTGATCGCCCCTGCGGTTTTTATTTTTTGCACTATAAACAAAAATAGAGCGACAATTTTGAAAAAAATGCAATATTTTTTGCTATAATAAATATCCCCAAAAAATATATAAAAAAACATTTTTTTTTTCCTCAGTTTTGGCCGATACGTATTCTTCTACATATTTTTGGTAAAAAAAAATCGCAATTAGCGATTATTGATCGGTTTTGCGCAAAAGTTATAGCGTTTACAAAATAGGGGATCGTTTTATAGCATTTTTATTAATATTTTTTTTTTTTTTACTAGTAATGGTGGCGATCATCGATTTTTTATTGTGACTGCGACATTATGGCGGACACATCAGACATTTTTTTTTTTTTTTTTTTTGTTTTCCACCTCAGCAAGAATCCTTAGGGGACTGAATCAGTAGCGCCCTCAACAGCGTCCCAATTTGTCTTAACATCATTGTGGAGATTGCTTCATGTTTTTTTTTTTTTTTTTTTTTTTTTCCATATTCACAACCTTTACACAGCCTGTGGGAGCTTTTCCATTAATTCTTGCTTGAGCTCGCTCAATTACTAATCTAAAAATCATTGAGTAGCCCAAAACCCCCCCCCTACCCCCCCCCTCCCCCCCTGCCGCCAGAATCTCCCCCCCAGTGGCTTACAAAGTTTAAGTCTAATTTTGATTTACTGGCTTTTAGTTAAATCAAGCGTCAACCTACTATCTCTCATCCTATTTTCTTAGGGCTTCGGCATAGCTCCAGGCCTTTTTAAACTTTCTCCAACCCTCCCACTTAGTTCTTGTGGCCTCCCTTTCCTCAACCCCATTGTTTATTAGGCACTCCAGGGTGTATGTTTTTTCCACTGCGTCGACCCATTCCCAGATAGGGGGGGTCTCTTGGTCCCTCCACCTTCTTGGGATCACTCGTTTCGCTGCGTTGAGCAAATGAGGCACCAAGGTTCCTTTGTAATGCCTGGTTCCTTCCTCTGTGGCGTGCATCAATACAACCCAGGGGTCGTTTCTTACTACGATTTGGGTTATTTCCTCTATATTCTTGAGGATAGAGCTCCAGAATATTTTGATCTTTGGGCAATCCCACCAAAGGTGGCCCATGGTTCCCCTACTTTTGCAGCCTCTCCAGCAATCTGCTGAGGCTTCTGGCTGGAATCTATTTATTTTATCGGGGGTTAGATACCAGCCAGATAAGCACTTATAGTTGGTTTCTGCGGTTCTGGCGTCGACTGCTGAGCTATGGGTGTGTTTAAATATTTTTTTAATTAACCCCGTGTGTATTGGTGAACCTAATTCTCCCTCCCATTTCTTGAGGAACGGCGGGCCCTCCGGTCTGTCCTTCGACAGCAAGAATTTATATATTTTTGTGATTATTTTTTTCGTGTTTTCCGCCGTAAAGATGCGTTCCATTGCCGTAAGGTCTTCCCGTCCTCTCAACGGAGGGGGGATCGAACCTATGAAGTGACATAACTGCCGGTACCGCCATTCATCAATTGTGAATAAATCATTTTTTTTTTGTAAATCTTGAAACGCCAAGATTTTCCCCCTGCTTATTAAATCTCCTAACCGTGAGTTTTCATTTTTTAACCAATCTCCTCCCAGTTCTCTTCTTCCTGGGGGGAAGAGGTCATTTTCTTTTAGTGCAATTAAAGGTGAGTTAAATTTCAATTTCATTTTTTTGTGAGTTTTATCCCAAACTTTAAAAGTGTTTTTAGTGATTGAATGTGTTTTTTCCCCTAGCCTTCTAAATTTCGGGGGATTCCAAATAGCTTTTCCAAGTTGTGCTTCACTCAGTGCCTCTTCTAAACTTACCCATCTTTTTCCGCCCTGTGTCTTCCCCCATTCTGGAATTCTTAGTAGCACGGCTGCATAGTAATAATTAATAATATCGGGAACTGCTAGGCCCCCCTGGCCTTTGTCCATTTTCAAAATTTGGAATGAAATTCTGTGTTTTTTCTGTTGCCATACAAAGTCCATAATGATTGTTTTTAATTTCCTCAGATATTGTTCTGGTAGGGAGATTGGGACCATTTGAAACTTGTAAGTTATTAGCGGAAGTATCATCATTTTAATCGCGTTGATGCGGCCGAGCCAGGAGATGGGTCTATTTTTAAACTCTTGGCATTTTTTTTTTACTTCGTCTAGGAGAGGGATATAATTAGCCTTGTATAGTTTCCCTATGGTATTGGTCAGGGTAATTCCTAGATAATTAATCTGTTTTTTCCATGAAAAGTTATATAATTTCATGAGGTCCTGTTTCTCTGCCTTATTTATATTGATACTAAGTATGAAGGTTTTTGCTTGGTTGATCTTAAAATTTGAGACTACACCGAACGTGCTGATCGTTTTTAAAATATTTGACAAGGATTTCTGCGGAGAACTTACATAAAAAAGGACATCGTCCGCGAATGCCGCAAGTTTGTGTTCTTCCCCGCCCGCCACGCAGCCTTCGATACCCGGGTTTAATCTTATTGATGCCAGCAGTGGTTCCAGAGAGAGTATAAACAAGAGGGGGGACAGGGGGCATCCCTGTCTTGTCCCGTTGTGCATTTCAAAGAGGGAGGAGATGGTTCCATTAACTTTAATATTAGCTTTTGGCTGGCTATACAGGACTCTTATTTTCTGGATAATTTTGGGTCCGAAACCCATGACTTCCAATGTCCTGAACAGGAACCCCCAGTCTACCCGGTCGAACGCTTTTTCTGCGTCAATAGACATTAGTAGACTGGGGGTTCGTGCGACCCTCATTGCTTGCATCACTAGTAGCGTTCGGACACTATTGTCCCTGCCCTCTCTTCCCTGCATGAAGCCCACTTGATCCGGGTGAATCAACCCATCTAAGCAGCCCTTTATACGTTCCGCTAAAATCTTCGCGTATAGCTTTGTCTCAAAATTTAGCAGAGATATCGGCCTAAACCCCGCGCACGTCGAGTCGTCTTTCCCTTCCTTACGCAGGACCGTAATTGTAGCTGACAGTGAGGCTTCACTCATGTGAAACTCGGAGCCAAGGCCGTTCATGTAGCTAAGAAGTCTGGGTATTAGAATCTCTCTAAAAGTTTTGTAATAGAGAGCCGTGAACCCATCGGGGCCTGGGCTCTTGCCCATTGGCGAGTTGTTCAGGGCTCTTAGAATTTCTTCCGCGGTAATTGGACTTTCCAGCGCTTCCCTGTCCTCTGCCCCTAGAGACTGCAATTTAGCCCCTCTCAAAAACTTATCGATTTCATCTCTATTCCCGCCCTTTTTTCCCTCCCCCTTTTGCCCTACGGAATAGAGTTCCTCATAGAAGTCCCTGAACGTCGATGCGATATCCTTAGAGAGAAACTTTACCTCTCCTTTTTTATTTTTTATTTTTTCTATAAAGTTTCTGGTCTTGTTTTTTTGGAGCAACCTTGCAAGTACTTTGCCTGCCTTGTTGCCCCATTGATAGCGATCTTTGGTGGCTTTGTTGAAAACTTGTTTGGCTTCCTGTTCTGTCTATTCTTTTAGCTCTTCCCTCTTATGGGTTATCTCTCGGAGTATTGCGTGGTGCTGGTTGGGGTCCCCCTTGTGTTTTTGTTCTAGGGTTTTTATGTCGTGCGTCAGGTTGTGTATTTTTCTCATTCTGTCTCTTTTTTTCCACGACGCCTTTGATATCAGGACCCCCCTAATGAAGGCCTTATGGGAATCCCACAAACTTGACCCCATTACCTCCCCATTGTCATTCGTTTTGAAGAACCATTCAAGCTCTTTTCCCACACTTTCCCTGATCTCTTTGTCCAATAATAACTCTTCATTCAGTTTCCACCCACAGCTTGGTGGTTTGTGTTCCGGGATATTTAAATTCATGCTGACCGGTGCATGGTCTGAGAGTGTTACAATCTCGACCTTGGTGTCTGTCACCCTCTCTAATAATCCGTGGTCCACCCAGATGTAGTCTAATCTCGAGTACATCCCGTGCACAGGGGAAAAAAAGGTATAGTCTCTGATCTGAGGATGCTGTACTCTCCACACATCCACCATTTGTTCGGAGCTCATCTTTTTTTTTAAATAATTTCAGTTGGGCACTTCCCGTCCCCTGTGCACCGGACGAGCTATCCACCCCCGGGTCCAAGACAAGATTCAAATCTCCCATCAATATCAGATAGCCCTTTCTAAAAGATCTTAGTTTAGCTAGGATCGCGACCATGTATTCCGGGGATCTCGTGTTTGGGGCGTAAATGTTTGCGAGGGTATATGATGTCCCGTAGAGGGTGCCCCTTAAGAAGAGGAACCTTCCCTCCGGGTCCGTCTTCCTGTCTTTTAAATTGAATTGCAGATCCCCTGCAAACCCTATGGCCACCCCTCTCGTCCTACTGGAAACTGTATCACTATAGTACCAGGTGGGGTGATTTTGGGAGAACAATTTGATATTGGATGAGAGAGAGAGGTGAGTCTCCTGCAAAAAGACCAGGTCCACGCCATATCTCTTCAGTTCATCCAGGACCCTATGCCTCTTGCTTGGGGCATTCAGCCCTCTCACATTATAGGTCAGACATTTGATTTCAGGCATCCTATTTTTGTTATCGTACCCTCAGCCACTCTGAAGCGACCCCCGGCGGCGGGGTCCCCCTCCCATGCTCCTTTCTCCCTCCCAGCAATCCCCCTACCCCCTCCTACCCCCTCCCACCCTCCCCCCTCCCCTCTCCATCCCCCCCCCCTCCTCCCCCTTCCTCACCCCTCTCCCCCCCTTCCCCACCCCCTCCTCTAATCCCCACTCCCCCATCCCCCCACCCCCCTCTAATCCACCCCCCTCTATCCCCACTTGCCCTACTCTGGGTCTCTGAACCCAAGGGTGCCAACTCGTCTTGACCTCCCCTGAGCTCATGATCTCCGGAGAGGGAGGATTTTGTGCCCGTCCCTACAGTTCCGCCCCCCGCCCCGATGTGCAGGGGCTTGGGGTGCGGGGAACCAGGCTGGACCGAGCGTGCCCAAACGGGATTGGACCCCCTTTGTTGTTGACCCGGCCACCTTCCGACCCCCCCCCCAAAGCCCCCCCGCCCCCCCCACCCCCCCACGCACCGACCCCCAGCCCAAATTCAACTCATTCCACCCAGCCCGAGAGGTCAGGGACCGAGATCTCTAATTTCCTGCAAAACTCTGTCAATTCCTCGGGGTGTCTAAAAACAGCCGATCTGCCCTCTTTTGAGCCTACCAGGCATGCCGGGAACCCCCAGTTATATTTAATGTTATTATTGCGGAGGGACTCTAAAAGGGGTCTCTGCATCCTCCTCCTCTCAAGGGTCCTGGCTGACAGGTCGGCATAGATCTGGATTTCAGCTTCTTCAAACTTGAGAGGTGTCTTTCCTCTAATCTTTTGCCATATTTCCTCCCTGTCTTTGAAGAAACTGAATCGAATTATAACGTCCCGGGTTCTGCCGGTCTCCACTCGATCTGCTCTGCCGGTCCGGTGTACTCTTTCTATTTTGGGGAACTGGTCTTCCCCAGTTCCTATTATAGGGGCGAAAATCTTCCTCATAATTAACTCCAGGTTCTCCCCCCTTCGTTCGGGGATAGCTCTAACCCTCAGATTCTGCCGCCTATCGCGGTTCTCCCGATCTTCCATTTTGTAGGAAATATCTCTCTGGTGGGTCTGAATTTTCTTAAGTTGTAGCTTTAGTTCTAAAATTTCTTGGTCGGTGTTGTCAGCCCTCCTCTCCGTCCCCTCCACCCTGGTTAGCAACTGGCCCATATCATCTCTTAGTTTACTGACTTCACTTTTGAACACGTTTTCCAGCCTCAGCATCATCTCCTCCATTTCCCTTTTGGACGGGGGTTGCGAGCCCGATGGTGGCTCCTCCATCCCGCTCACGTCCCCCTCACTTTCTATTGGAAATTCCGTCCTCGAGTGTTCTTGGGCTATGTCTGATTTACGGGGTTTATCTTTCCCCTTTCCCTTGTCCTTAGTGGCCTTTGGGGAGTGGTCCGGTCCAGGAGCTGTCGGACTAGCCCCCTGTCTGAGATAGTGCTTTATGGAGCTTGAGTCACTTTTTTGAGCTTTTGAGGCCCCTTTCTTAGGCAATTTGTTGGAGTCTTTGCTCATGGTGTTTCTTTTTGTTCCTCTTATTCTTTTCCCCAGCTTAGCAATGTATCGTTCCAGTCGCCTAGGGTTGTTCCTCTCTCCTTCTTACTCTCCCTCCTTCTCCTTCCCCCTCCTCCTCCCTACCCTTTCTAATTGGGTATGTCTGTACTGCTCTGAGGGAGGCCCTCCTGCACCGTACTTCAGGAAATACCCTCCTGAAGGTTATGGCAGGATGAGGCTTGGCTTGGGCTAAGCTGGATATACTGGATTAGCTGGGTTTGTCCTCGTACGTTCGGGGGGGCTCGCAGGGGCAGCAATAAGATATTCCAGGGGAAACAGGCGCCGCGACCGGCCTTCTTCTGTATTCCTACTCTGGCTAGGGAATTGTAATCCCCTCAATGATTAAACCACCCTCCAGGGGCCATGTCTCAAGCTACAGTGTACCCCGCTGTGAATCAATGTCCGTTCCTTGATAGCAGGCTCCCTGCTCAAGGGGGTTTAGGGCTCTTATTTTGGCCGGTCGGGTCACCGTAAATCCGGCCCAAATCGGGTGCACGGGTTGTTTAAGTTGTTTTACTCTATTTGGGCCGGCCCGTGTGACTCAAACAAGGGGTACGTCTCACTGTTTATTTGGATTATCGATTTCACCAACTGCCGTCACTGTTTGAGGTGACGTCCGTCCCCTTCATACACCTCGGGGGGGTAGTGAACCCCTCACGGGGCGCTCCAAGGTTCGCCAATCAGGTCTCTGTGTGTTTATAATGTCCTTGACATGGGTTTGGTACCTCAAGGAGGGAGATACCACTAAAGGGGCGTTCATAGGTTCGTCGATCGGGTCTCTGTATGTTTATAATGCCTGTAGTGGGATTTCAGTGCTGGGGGGGTCGTAGGGGGATCTGACCTCACATATTCCGTCCCGCCCACTGTTGCTCCTCGCTCCACCCATAAGGCATTAAATTCAATTTGAAAGACACTTATCTGGTTTAGAAGCAAGCAGAGAAAAAAAGTTCAACAGTACACTGGGGGTCCTAGGGGGGCGAGGCCTCCCGTATTCCGTCACACCGACTGATGCTCCCGGTTCCGCCCTTAACTCATTTACTTCAGTTTAAATGACATTTCTCTAGTTTGCAATCCGGTACAGGAAAACGTTCAAAAAGGTTCCTTAAACTAATCTCTAAACTTTTATAGTGTCTATGATAAGGGTTGGAGCGTGAGGGGCCATGGGAGGGGGACAGCCTCACATATTCCGTGCAGTCGGCTGGTTTACAAGCAAGCAGAGAAAAAAAGTTCAACAGTACACTGGGGGTCATAGGGGGGCGAGGCCTCCCGTATTCCGTCACACCGACTGATGCTCCCGGTTCCGCCCTTAACTCATTTACTTCAGTTTAAATGACATTTCTCTAGTTTGCAAACCGGTACAGGAAAACGTTCAAAAAGGTTCCTTAAACTAATCTCTAAATTTTTATAGTGTCTATGATAAGGGTTGGAGCGTGAGGGGCCATGGGAGGGGGGCAGCCTCACATATTCCGTGCAGTCGGCTGAAACTCCTTGTTCCGCCCCTAAAAGATTATTACATTTCAGAGGCCCTAGTTTGATTTACGAGACCCTGGAAAATTTGTACTGCGAAAGTAGGGCTTGGTACGAAGAGGGTCATGAGGGGGTACAACCAACTGAGACTCATTGTTCTGCCCTCCCAACCTTATTCGGTTCCATTTGAAAAGGTGTTAATCAAATTTGCAAGCAGGACCTCCAAGCAAAGACACTCTCCCTCTGCCCAGGGGAAAAGTCAGACACTGTACATGATCACCAGAGATCTTCAATATAGTGTTCAGCTTATTTAGTTGTTTCTGCTGTCTTACCTCTGCTTTTGAGCATGTCCTTAACCTAGGGTCTGTTGCCAGACCGTGTACTCACGGACCAGGGTGGGCGTTTTCACGAGTGGGGGCTCCGTATGTTGTTTCCTCGTTCCTTTCCTGTGACCTGCTGAAGCCGGTCAGCATGCGGGGGCGGGCGGCGGGGGGGAGGCAGGGGAGAGGGAGATCAGGCCACGCTCGCCGGGAGTTGGAGCCGCATCGAGAGCCACCTCCTGCGCTCGTCACGTCCTCCGGCGGAGCCGCGATGGTCTCGGCTTCTCGGGCGGCGCATACATCATCCATGAGCTCGCGCTCGCTCGACGGGATGCCGGCGTTCTCCTCCGCCTCGCTCCTGTCCTGCCTGGCTGACGAGCTCAAGCCCCTCCCTCCATGCTGATCGCGCTACGTCAGCACGTCCATCCCCTCACATCAGACATTTTTGACACATTTTTGGGACCATTGTCATTTATACAGCAATCAATGCTATTTAAATGCATTGATTCCTGTATAAATGACAGTGTAGTGAAGGGGTTAACCACTAGGGGGAGGGGAGGGGTTATGGGCTGTGACGTGTGTGTGTTTTTTTAGATTAGGGGGCGGGGCTGACGTCTGACGTCTGACGTCATTGATCGGCTTTCCCGATGACCGGGAACAGCCAATCAATGACAGGCAAAGTAGGAAGCGCGGGGAGAGGTTTGTTTACACATACCTCTCCCCGTTCTTCAGCTCCGTAACCCGATCGCGGGACACCAGCGGCGATCGGGTACGCTGGTCCCGTGGCCGGGGTCACGGAGCTCCCGACCGGGTCGCGAGCGTGCCGCTGGCAGCACGTGCGACCCACGGGCAGGCATTTATAGGATCACGTACAGGCACGTGATTTTGCCTGCCCGTGCCATTTTGCCGCAGTATATCTGCGTTAGGCGGTCGGGAAGCGGTTAAAAGGACTTTTGTGGACCCAATAGTAGCTAGTGATAGTGATTACAGACTGTCCCTGCTACAAACAGCGTCCTATCCCTACACTGACAAAAGACAAAATGTAAAATGTCAGCCAGATCAAGTCTATTTATAAGGTAGGGAGTATGTCCATGTGCTGAAATGTCTCAATTGGCTGTCCTGTACCCCATGATGGATGTGTCATGGGTCAAAGTTCTTCACAATGTAAAAGAATATGGCCGCCGCAAACATCGCCATAAGTCCGCTGGTTTGGCGAATCGCGAACGAGCAAAGTTCGCCGCAAACCGACCGCCAGGCGAACCGCAAGGCCATCTCTAATAAGCATGTACAATATGTACAATATGTACGCATTGAGTAAACTAAACAGTTACTCAACTTAGGGTTTAATATGTAATGTCCTTCATGGTTCCTTGCTCAGTCTAATTTAAAATGTCTCCAAAGTTATCCAGCAGCCATATATTACTCCATCGGCCTTCCAAAAACCTTTCTCTTCAGAACACGTTTCTTTCAAAAGCTCCCCAAGCCCCTCCCACCAACTTCCTGCCTACCAACTTACTCTGCTCAGCTCCAAAACCTATAAAACTGGTTTATTTACATATCAATGAAGGGGAAGAGCCTTTGTAAACATATGCTCTTAATTAATTGCAATAAAGTCACTATACAAATGGCCATAGCAACACATACCACCTCTTGACTTTATAGAATAATATAGGAAGCTTCAACATCTCTTAAAGCCTTGTGTCCAGGAAAGGACAAAATAAACCCCCCGTATTTTAAATGGGAGGAAAAAATTTCCTTTCGACCCCCGTATCTTCTGGGTCGTCAGACTTTTGTTTTGTTGTCCCTGGAAGGCTGCAACATTGCTTTTGAGCAGGGTTAACAGTGTCTTTGGCAGGTTGTGTAAAGAAAGTCCCAGATGAAAGTCTCTTGTCCTCTTGGTCATAAGCAAATGCTCAGATGAAAGTCCACTCCAATTCAGCCACCATCAGAAAATCATCCACATCTTCCTCAAGCTCTCTTCTGGTCTGCCTTCTCCAATCTAGCATGGTCATCTGCTCTGCATGCTCCACCTCTCGATGCTCAATACATGAAAAGAGTAAGAGACAAAGCAGATTATATGTTCCTTCCAACGGTGCCAAAAAACATAGCTCATTGCTCACAACTGCAAAACTACTGTAGGGTGCCCACTGTTGCCTTGAAACACATTTACAGAAAGGCATTGATTTCCAACGTAACAAATACACTTGCATGCCTCTCTGTGCTGTCCTGGGAAGAACACAGGCTTGCTGTTGTCCAGTCTTCACAGCATGCCCCATTTTACGGCAACAGAAACACTTAATGTGACTGAATCTACCATTCCCAACTACTTGGTTTCACTTCTTAAGCAATGTTGGTGTAGGAATCCCATCTATTTGCTCTCTAGGGACCCCCACCTTAAGTAAATCAATCCACATGTGTCTCCTGGAGATCATAGGCCTTGCCTTCTTTGTATCTGATTCAACTCGGCCATTTTAGCTGATCAAATCCTCAGCTTCCCTCTTATTAGAAGTAACAGTGGCACATGTCCTACTTCTGCTTACAGGCTTCATGCCTTTGTCCTTTGTTAGGGCATCTTTAAACTTGTTTATGAGGGCTGCACACTGCTCATTCAAATCTTTAGCTCGGCCTACAGGGGTTTGAACACATTTCAAAGCGACTGCAGGTTTAACTTTGATTACCCTCCTTTGAAAATCTTCTGCCTTGCTTGCAGTTTCTTCCAAACACTTGGATTCTACTGCAAGCTGCTCCTTCGGTAAATCTCTTTCTAATTCTACCTTTTCCCTCGGTTCAAAGGAGAAGCATATCCAGCCAAATCCTTTACAACAAACATTCACTGTCTATTTCTGGCCCAGTCCTCGCCTTAAAGTCCTCCTGGACACCAGGAACCTTTGCAGCCTTACTCTTCCTAAACAGTGTACGCAGCATCTTTCCCCAGAACAAGCAATAAAACACACCACAGAAAACAGGTCTGCTTCAGTTGAGATTTTCCCGGATGAGCCCCCAATGTTATGCTTTGCGCCTATATCTATTAAGGTTCTTGCGGTAAAACCAAGGAAGCTTAGACTTCTGTAGTGTATCAATGCTTTACTAAACAGGAAAGCTGCACATACAGCTGTAGGATACACAATACAACACAACTCATAGCTTACAAATATAAGCATATAAGCATGTACAATATATACGCATTAAGTAAACTAAACAGCTACTCAACTTAGGGTTTAAGATGTAATGTCCTTCATGGTTCCTTGCTCAGTCCAACTTAAAATGTCTCCAAAGTTATCCAGCTCCCGGCAGACATGTGTTACTCCATCGTCCTTCCAAAAACCTCTCTCTTCCGAACACGTTTCTTTCAAAAACTCCCCAAGCCCCTCCCACCAACCTGAATACCAGCTTCCTCTGCTCAGATCCAAAACCTATACAACTGGTTTCTTTACATATCAATGAAGGGGAAGAGCCTCTGTAAACATATGCTCTTATATAATATATCTAACTCCATATTATTGCAATAAAGTCACTATACAAATGGCCATAGCAACACAGCACCCCAGGGGGCGTGTGGGAGAAAGATTCCAAGATTCTTGGAGGATGTCATAGTACGCCCTCCCAGAGTTATCTGACCGCGCTGCAGCCGTTTTTCGGCTATGGCCCGGTCGGCAACAGGTAATGCATTCTCTGCATTAAAGTAAAAAACCTTTTACATGCAGCTCCCCTCACAACCCTCCCTTTATACTCATCTGAGCCCAATCTCAGTCCGGCACTGTGCACGTCTGCAGCCCAGCTCGAGAGCAAGCCCTCAGAAGTGTTTCCCTAGGAAGTGGCTTCCTATGGTGGGCAAGTTTTAGTATCACTTTAAAGTGGTTGTAAACATCAGACATGTAATATGATAAAGCACATCCTTCTATATTGTATACTTGTCTCTATCCAAAGCACTGAGTGTGATTTCTCTCTGTTATCTGCAAGAGTCACCTTTGACAGCTTTTCCAGATTCCAAGAGATTATTTGTGAAGGGGGAGTAGAGTTGTAGCATGTGACTGGCAAGGGGTGTGTTCCATCCCCCAATCAGGGTTCAGAGCTTATCTCACTGATTCTTGCCCCCTACTATAGCTGAGAAAACTTCCTTTAATCTGCTTGTTTTTAGAACTATCTACAGAAGAAATTGCTGCAGATAAACAGATACAACTCATGTTAGAGGATTTGTTTCATCTCTGTGTATCACCTGAGGACAGTCACTTTACCTGGTATACATACTAATATGTATGCTCAGTTGCCCATGCAACAAGATTTATATTGGGAAAACAAAAAGACAACTTTGAGTCAGAGTTGGCGAACACATCGGAAGCATCAAGAAAAAAGATGACGATCGCCCTCTGTCGTTACACTTCGCACAGTCCCATGGGGGTGACCCAAAGGGGTTAAAAGTCAAGGGTATTTATGTGCTTAATCTGCCTATGAGAAGAGGCAATTTTAACACAGTTCTTTTACAAAAAGAAAAAATGTGGATATATTATTTGGATTCTTTATTTCCACAAGGCCTCAATAATGAATGCAATTTGCAACCGTTTTTTGGAAAAAAAAATGTAAATTCAATAGATGCAGTTTCTTTCTTTTCTTTCTTCTTATTCCTCTCTTCTTCTGTGTATATCTTTTTCATTAACTTCCCTTGTTTTCTAATTTCTAATCTATTTATTCTTATTCTTTTATTTTCATCTCTTTCCTCCCCATCCCACTCTAAACACAAGCCAAATGTACTCAAAGATCTGCTAATTTGCTTTCTTGTGCTGAAAGTTGAATGGAAGTGAGTGTGTAGATGACATCTAGTGGCTGAAGCAAGATATTGCAGTCAAGTATTTGGCTATTTAAGCCAGCATTTTTAGCTCCTCCTTGCTCTGAGGAAGTTAGCTGTCATTGGCTAACGAAACGCGTCAACGTGATGTCAGCACGTTCGTGACGACGGAGGGGTCATATCGCAAGAACGAACAGCATCCCGAGGCAGTGGCGAAGGAACATCCTGAAGCCTGTTGGAGGGGGGGACGATATCTGACCAGTTTACTCTCTCTGAGGAGATAACCTGGTGATTTAAAGAGCGTCGCTCTGACCGGAGGGATGAATGGAGGTACGAGGAGACAGGTATATGGGTGAGAGTATCTTCTATTGCTACTGTTTATTTGAGCCTGCTGATCAGCTGTGGACTGACAACTTCAACTCCCCCTGCTTTGATCCTCCCTCCCCATTAGGGATGAGCCGAACACCCCCCCCCCCGGTTTGGTTCGCACCAGAACATACCAAACAAGCAAAAAACACATGAACAACGTTAACGTCTATGGGACACGAACATGAATAATATAAAGTGCTATTTTTAAAGGCTTATATGCAAGTTATTGTCATAAAAAGTGTTTGGGGATCCGGGTCTTGCCCCAGGGGACATGTATCAATGCAAAACATATTTTTTTTTTTAAACGGCCGTGATTTTTTTAATGCTTAAAGTGAAACAATAAAAATGAAATATTCCTTTAAATATCGTGCCTGGGGGGTGTCTATAATATGCCTGTAAAGTTGCCTGTAAACAGTACCGCAGCAAAATGACATTTCTAAAGGAAAAATTGTCATTTAAAACTGCTCACGGCTGTAATGAATTGTCGGGTCTCGACAATATAGATAAAAATCATTGAAAAAAAGAGCATGGGACCCCCCCCAGTCCATTACCAGGCCCTTTGGGTCTGGTATGAATATTAAGGGGAACCCTAATACTCATAACACCAACATTTAAAAAAAAAAATTGCATGGGCCCCCCCTAAAATCCATACCAAGCCCTTTGGCTCTGATATGGAAATTAAGGGGAGCCTTGCGCCTAATTTTTTTTAAAAATGGCATAGGGGTACCCCCCAAAATCCATACCAGACCCTTCAGGTCTGGTGTGGATTTTAAGGGGAACCCTGCGCCAAAATAAAAAAAATGGAGTAGGGGTCCCCTCAAAATTCATACCAGACCCTTATTTGAGCACGCAACCTGGCAGGCCGCAGGAAAAGAGGGGGGAACGAGAGAGAGCACGCCTACCTGAACCGTACCAGGCCACATGCCCTCAACATGGGGAGGGTGCTTGGTGTAGCCTCCCAAAGCACCTTGTCCCCATGTTGATGCAGACCCCCACAACCACCGGGCAAGGGTTGTGGGGGTCTGCAGGCGGGGGG
Source organism: Lithobates sylvaticus (assembly GCA_028564925.1). Lineage (NCBI taxonomy): Eukaryota > Metazoa > Chordata > Amphibia > Anura > Ranidae > Lithobates > Lithobates sylvaticus. The sequence continues at coordinate 166,134,754 of CM053032.1, forward strand.
CTTATCAGAATCTTGAAGCCCCCTTTAACAAGGGGACCCCCAGATCCCGGCCTCCTGTGAAATGGTAACGGGTACATTGTACCTGTCCCATTTCACCAAAAAAGTGTAAAAATGTTAAAAGAAAAACAAGACACAGCTTGGGAAAAGTCCTTTTTTTTAATTAAAATGTCCCACAAAGTCCATTCATCTTCTTCTATCGCTCCGCTGACAGACCAAAAATAAAAAAATAAAAAACCACCACCGATCCGCCTCCATGGGAGGCTCCCGCCGTTTGACAGCTCTTATATAACTGAGGGCGGGCCACGCGGTTACGTAACCGAGTGGCCCTGCCCCCTCTGACGCCACGGGGAAGCCATGGGGAAGTCCCTGTGCGTCAGAGGGTGGCGGGGTCCCCCCTCTTTTCCTGCGGCCTGCCAAGTTGCGTGCTCGGATAAGGGTCTGGTATGGATTTTGGGGGGACCCCTACGTCGTTAAAAAAAAAAACTTAAATACGCATTAAAAAAAACACTGCGCCTGAAAAAATGTCCGTTTTAAAAAAAAATTTGCATTGATACATGTCCCCTGGGGCAGGACCCAGGTCCCCAAACACTTTTTATTACAATAACTTGCATATAAGCCTTTAAAATGAGCACTTTTGATTTTTCATGTTAGTGTCCCATAGACTTTAACGGTGTTCTGAATTTTCCCCGAACACTGCATATTGTTCGGTGTTCGCAGAACATCCGAACAACCAAAGTTCGGCCCCGAACTTATGCTCAGGCCGAACCGTTCGCTCATCCCTACTCCCCATCCTCCATCAGATGGATCAGTGAACTTCCCAAAGAATATACCACTTAAAAAGTTTTACCCCCCGCAGCCTTTACTTTCCCGACATTTTAGTCTGCATAATATAGCAACATATGCCTCTTGTAGGCAAATGAGAACCCCTAGTCCTAAGTACCTTTGATGAACTGTAAATTCGGATTAAGGACCTAGGACGGCCCGTGCAATACCTAGCTGCTCAAATATTTGCATCCATATTTCAGTCAGCTAACAGCTATATACCCTTATGGGTCAGCTACAATTTACTGCTTTACTAGGAAGTAGGATGGTAATATATGCAGTTTATTGTAAACCAATACTTCAACTAATCCTAATCCTTGAAGCTGTTTGTATGTCTGATTGCATGGATGTATGCGCAGCTGCGGTCCCCCCGCCCCCTCTTTTTAATGACAATGTTGTCTTTTTAATTATCTTGGAAGGTATTACTCAGATCGCTTTTTTTGCTATATTTGTTATTATGGTGTATTTTTTCTACAATAAAAATGAAATGAAATCAACCGTAGTGTCCAGTCACTGTGACCCTCTTGGAAGGCCTCCGCCTCCCTCTTTTTTCATGACTCTTACAATAGGAAGAACTGGTGCCTCAGTCTTCATTAAATTACTTTGATGTGGGTAATTATTCCATGTGGAGCACTAAAAAGAGACCCATAACACCTGCTAATTATTTTTTACAGTCTTCCACAGCAAAACAACCAGTACATGTTTTCTGGTATACCTGACAGGGCTCTCTAGCACAATCACTGAGATGTTATTAACAGTTTGTAAATTGTTTTAGGAAAGGAAATGCTTCAAAAATGAAACCAGAACAATACTCAACGCAGTTCAGGCTTTGAATTGTCCCTTGTTCATCCTTTAACTGCTCTCTGATTTATTTTGCACTGCTTGACTCGTAGACGAGACTCCAATTTCTGCAATTACTTAGGAGGAACTATGATTTGCCCTTGGTCTTTGTGGGATTTTTCTGCAGTTACTTTGTTTTTTCCATCTACAGTACATTTTTTGTAAAAATAAAAAAGTATGTCGATAAATAGGTCAAAAGTAAAATGGACATAATGGACCATTCTTACGTATTTTTTAAAGTAGGTCTAAACTCCAATGTTAAAATCTCATAAAAGCTTTAACATGCTAATATATTGTCAAAAGTAATTCTCAATATGTTTAATTTGCAGCTTTTACTAAAATAATATATGATGATCTTGTCATAAAGGTCCTTGGTCAGGAACTTCCAAATAATGGAATGCTGTCCCAGTTCTGGTCCTTCATTGTCAGCCTGTAACACGGACATCCATCAGATGAAGACTACAAGTGACTCTTTTAATGGACATTATGTAGACATGGTCCACTGTTGTCACCACCAGGAAACCCACCCTGGGAAATGTCATGCAGCCATTACTGAAGTGCATGCATGTACACCAGAAGCGTCTGCAAAGAGACAGCAAGAGATCAGCAGCACTGAGATGTAGAACAGGATGGAAAAAAGGCCTACAAAAGTTTGACAATTATTTAAGAAATACAGTGCTTTAGCAAACTAAATATTACCCAATCAAGGTTTATATTTGCAGTAATTTGAAAAAGTAATTATACTCTATTGAATTAGCTGACTTTTTCAACATATTTGAACAGACAAATATTAGATCTAGATTTAAACAGTTTTAATTACCATATTTAAAATAAAAATGTACATTTTGTTTTATATATACTGTATATATGTGTGTGTGTGTGTGTATGTATGTATGTGTGTATATATATATATATATATATATATATATATATATATATATATATATATATACACATACACACATACACATACACGAACAGTAATATCTTGGTTTGCGAGTAACACGGTATACATGCGTTTTGCAAGATGAGCAATTTTTTTTTCATTTTGACTTGATATACGAGCGCTATCTTGATATACGTGCAGTCGTTTTAATGTAAAAAAATTAAAATGACACTAACAATGTTAACTGGTCTGATGTTAATCCTTGTAAATCCGCTGGTGTATATTTACAGTGAAGCCGCTGGTGTACAGTATACAGTACTCTATGTGGCCAGAGGTCCAAGGGCGCTGGTGGTTCCCAGCACGTCCTGGAGATACACTCCCAGCTGGGTGAGGCAGGCGTAACACACATTCAGAGCAACCGAAAGTGTCAGCAGTTCCTGAGTGTCTCCGAGTTCTCCAGTAAGCGCTGGGAGCCACCAGCGCTGGACCTCTGGCCATATACAGTACTGTAAACTGTACACCAGTGGCTTTACTGTACATTTACACCAGCAGCTCTACACGAATCAACACCAGACTCCTTAACATTGTGAGTGTAATTCTTTTTTTTACATTAAAACTGTGATCCTTTTTTTTTTTCCACAGAGGTACTGTAAAGTACTGTACATTATTCCTACCATATGAGCTACAGTACTGTATTTTGAAGTGCAGGTTACGTTTTTTTATTTTTAGTGCATACTTTATAGTGTATTTTGAAATGCCTTGATAATTTGTATATGAATAAATGGTTGTGGAGCGAATCATCTGAGTTTCCATTAGTTCTTATGGGGAAATTTGCTTTGATATACCGTGCCTTGAGAAAGTATTCATACCCCTTGAAATTTTTCGTATTTTGTCATGTTACAACCAAAAATGTAAATGTATTTTATTGGGATTTTATGTGATAGACCAATACAAAGTGGCACATAGTTAGTGAAGTGGAAGGAAAATGATAAAGGTTTACAAATAAATATGTGAAAAGTGTAGTGTACTTTTGTATTCAGCCCCCCCTGAGTCAATACTTTGTAGAACCACCTTTTTCTACAATTACAGCTGCAAGTCTTTTTGGGTATGTCTCTACCAGCTTTGCACATCTAGAGGGTGACATTTTTGCCCATTCTTCTTTGCAAAATAGCTCAAGCTCTGTCAGATTGGATGAAGAGTGTCTGTGAACAGCAATTTTCAATTTTTCCAACAGATTTTCATTTGGATTTAGGTTTGGACTTTGACTGGGCCATTCAAACACATGAATGTGCTTTGATCTAAACCATTCCATTTTAGCTCTGGCTGTATGTTTAGGGTCGTTGTCCTGCTGGATTTTGAACCTCCGTCCCAGTCTAAAGTCTTTTGCAGACTCTAGGTTTTCTTCTTATGCCGCGTACACATGACCGGACTTTGACGGACTAGGTCCGACGGTCTTCCAAACTGAGTTTCGGCAGAGTTCCGGCGGACTTTCTGAATGAGCGGACTTGGCCACACACAATCACACCAAAGTCCGACGGATTGGAACGTGATGACGTACGACCGGACTATAATAAGCCAGTTCATAGCCAGTAGCCAATAGCTGCCCTAGCGTTGTTTTTTGTCCGTCGGACTAGCATACACACGAACGGATTTCTTGATAGGAACTGGGTCCAGCGGAGTTCCGGTCGAAAAAATTTGAAACATGTTCTATTTCTAAAGTTCGTCAGATTTTTGGACAGTGTGTTCTTGTGTGTATGCAGCATAAGATTGCCTTGTATTTGGTTCCATCCATCTTCCCATCAACGCTGACCAGATTCCCTGCCCCTGCTGAAGAAAAGCATCCCCACAACATGATGCTGCCACTACCATGTTTCACATGTGGGGATGGTGTGTTCAGAGTGATGTGCAGTGTTAGTTTTCCGCCACACATAGCATTTTTCTTTTAGGCCAAAAAGTTGAATTTTGACCTCATCTGACCAGAGTACCTTCTTCCACATGTTTGCTGTGTCCCCCACATGGCTTCTCACAATCTGCAAGTGGGACTTATGGCTTTATTTCAACAATGGCTTTCTTCGTGCCACTCTTCCATAAAGCCCAGATTTGTGGAGTGCACGACTAATAGTTGTCCTGTGGACAGATTATCCCACCTGAGCTGTGGATCTCTGCAGCTCCTCCAGAGTTACCATGGGCCTCTTTGCTCCTTCTCTGATAAATGCTCTCCTTGCCCGGCCTGTCAGTTTAGGTGGATGAACAAGTCTTGGTAGGTTTGCAGTTGTGCCATACTCTTTACATTTATTTTTTTATAACCTAAGTCTGCTTTAAACTCCACCACAACTTTATTCCTGACCTGTCTGGCGTGTTCCTTGGCCTTCATGATGCTGTTTATTCAGTAAGGTTCTTTAACAAACCTCTGAGGGCTTCAAGGAACAGCTGTATTTATACTGCGATTAAATTACACACACTCTATTTACTAATTAGGTGACTTCTGAAGGAATTATTTTTCAAGGCACTGAAAATTGTATGAGTGCTTTGGATTACAAGCACGTTTCTGGAAAGAATTATGCTCGCAAACCAAGGTATAACTTTATATACTGTATCTCACAAAAGTGAGTACATCCCTCACATTTTTGTAAATATTTTTTATTATATCTTTTCATGTGACAACACTGAAGAAATTACACATTGCTACAATGTAAAGTAGTATAACAGTATAAATTAGCTGTCTAAACCACTGGCAACAAAAGTGAGTACACCCCTAAGTGAAAATGTCCAAATTGGTCCCAAATAGTAATTTTTTTCTCCCCGGTGTCATGTGACTCATTAGTGTTACAAGGTCGCAGGTGTGAATGGGGAGCAGGTGTGTTAAATTTGGTGTTATCGCTCTCACTCTCTAATACTGGTCACTGGAAATTCAACATGGTGTAATGTTCTTATCCCTCCACTGGAGGCTCCGACATCTCTCCTGTAATGGTCTTATCCTGTAATGTTCTTATCCCTCCACTGGAGGCTCCAACATCTCTCCTGTAATGTTCTTAACTCTCCACTGGGAGCTCTGAGATCTCCATAAACTCCGTTGCAGATTGATGACATCACAGCGACATCACCCGTCTCCTCCTCTTGTCCCTACTTAAACAGCCAATGCCATTTGCTTGACGTTCGTGCTAAGAACCTGATGCCAGGCAAAGATCTCCATCAGAAGACTGCCGTATTCACTTTCTATTGGGCCGGTCAGAGCCCTGACTACCATCTCACCTTTGGGCCGAACAGAGCCCCGTCTACCACCTCATTTTTTGGCCGGACAGAGCCCCTCCAACTTCCAGTTTTTGGGCCGGACAGAGCCCCTTCCTCACTAGTAGTCAGAGGCTCTCCTTTGCCCTACCCACAGTCAGCCTACTCTGCCCACAGAAAACCTTACCTATTCCTCTTCACAAAGGAGACCAATATATCTCTCAAAAAGCCACTGGGTGACCCCATCACCAGAAATCCAGTCTGCAAGTATCTTTACATTTCCTATAAAAAAATTTCCTGTGTACTGCTACTATGCTTAAGTTAACTCTGATGCTCCCCATTATGGCTGTGTATTACCACTCTAAATAAAAACAATCGTATTTCCAAACTTATCTGAGTCTTCCTGCCTGATAGCTGTCAAATTTAAAGTTACCTGTTACGAATATCGTATTCATAGACTTCTGAAGCTGTGATCCACACTATCCAACATAGTTTTCTGCCTGAAGCATTACACATGGCACCTCATGGCAAAGAACTCTCTGAGAATCTGGAAAAAAGAATTGTTGCTCTACATAAAGATGGCCTAGGCTATAAGAAGACACTGAAAGTGAGCTGCAAAGTGGCCAAAACCATACAGTGGTTTAACAGGACGATTTCCACTCAGAACAGGCCTCGTCATGGTCGACCAAAGAAATTGAGTGCTCGTGCTCAGCATCATATACAGAGGTTGTCTTTGGGAAATAGACGTAGGAGTGCTACCAGCATTGCTGCAGAGGTTGAAGGGGTGGGGGGTCAGCCTGTCAGTGCTCAGACCATACGCCGCACACTGCATCAAATTGGTCTGCATGGCTGCCGTCCCAGAAGGAAGCCTCATCTAAAGATGATTCACAAGTATGCCAGTTTAAATTGAATTATGAATGAATTACTAGAACCATGTCCTGTGGTCTGATGAGACCAAGATAAACTTATTTGTTTCAGATGGTGTCAAGCGTGTGTGGCAGCAACAAGGTGAGGAGTACAAATACAAGTGTGTCTTGCCTACAGACAAGCATGATGGTGGGAGTGTCATGGTTTGGGGCTGCATGAGTGCTGCCAGCACTGAGGAGCTACAGTTCATTAAGGGAACCATGAATGCCAACTGTGACATACTGAAGCAGAGCATGATCCCCTCCCTTCAGAGACTGGGCCCCAGGGCAGTATTCCAACATGACAAAGACCCCAAACACACCTCCAAGACGACCACTGCCTTGCTAATTGGGCTGAGGGTAAAGGTGATGGACTGGCCAAGCATGTCTTCAGACCTAAACCCTATTGAGCATCTGTGGGGCATGCTCAAATGGAAGGTGGAGGAGCACATGGTCTCTAACATCCACCAGCTCCGTGATGTCATCATGGAGGAGTGGAAGAGGACTCCAGTGGCAACCTGTGAAGCTCTGGTGAACTCCATGCCCAAGAGGGTTAAGGCAGTGCTGGAAAATAACAGTGGCCACACAAAATATTGACACTTTTGGTCCAATTTGGAAATTTTCACTTAGGGGTGTACTCACTTTTGTTGCCAGCGTCTTAGACATTAATGGCTGTGTGTTGAGTTATTTTGAGGGGACAGTAAATTTACAGTGTTATACAAGCTGTACACTCACTACTTTACATTGTAGACTAGCAAAGTATCATTTCTTCAGTGTTGTCACATAAAAAGATATAATAAATTATTTACAAAAATGTGAGGGGTGTACTCACTTTTGTGAGATACTGTATTTTAATGTATGTGTGCATGGATGGGGGAGTTCTTAATTTCTATACACATATATTTTTTCTATTGTATTAAGATGAATGGAGAAGTTACGATTTGTTCATGGAATGTGAGGGGACTGAGTGACTCGCTAAAAAATATATCTTTTCTTAAAACTGCTGCAATACTAATGCCTCGTACACACGTACGGACTTTTCCCGGCGGACCTAAGTCCAGCGGACAATCCGCTGGACTTTCCGGCTAGGTCCGCTGGACTTTCCGAGGGTGTGGACTTGCCCACACACGCACGGACTTCTCCAGCGGATAATCCGCCGGCCAAAAGTCCGCGGGACTTTTGAAAATGAACGGACTTGCCCACACACGGAGCAGTCCGTTCATTTCGAACGTAACTTCAGGTTACGTAGCTAGCGTAGGCAGTAAATGCCGCCGCGCTAGCTCCGCAAGCTGGCATGGATTTAAAGGGAATCCCCACGCCGAAAAAACGGCGTGGGGGTTCCCCCCAAATCCATGTCAGACCCTCATCCGAGCACGCAGCCTGGCAGGCCAGGAAAGGGGTGGGGACGAACGAGCGCCCCCCCCCTCCTGAGCCGTACCAGGCCGCGTGCCCTCAACATGGGGGGTGCCCTGGGGAAAGGGGGGCCGTGCGGCCCCCCCACCCCAAAGCACCTTGTCCCCATGTTGATGAGGACAAGGGCCTCTTCCCGACAACCCTGGCCGTTGGTTGTCGGGGTCTGCGGGCGGGGGCTTATCGGAATCTGGGAGCCCCCTTTAATAAGGGGCCCCCCAGATACCGGCCCCCCACCCTATGTGAATGAGTATGGGGTACGATGTACCCCTACCCATTCACCTAAGGTGTAAAATGTAAAGTAAAAAAAAACACCCACACTTTTGAAAAAATAGTTTATTGCACTGCTCCGGGGTCTTCTTCCGTCTTGGGGGTCTTCTCGCCGGACTCCTCCCCTCTCTTCTGCTCTTTTACCTAGCTCTTTCACGAGGGGAGGAGTCCGGCTACCTTCTTCGTCGTCGTCGCCGCCGTCGTCTGGGGGTCTCGATCCGCCTTCGGGGGTCTTCCGGGGGTCTCTTCTGTTCTTGCGGCGGTCGTCGTCTTCCGCGCCGCCGGTGCCTTGTCCTTCTTCTTGTCCTTCTTGTTCTTCTTCTTCTTCCGATGTTGACCCGTCGCTGTCTCTGCCCGGAATGCCTGTGCCGATCTGCGCTCGGACTTATATAGGGACATGGGGGACAGGGTCACATGCACATGTCACATGGTGACCCCGCCCCTTGTGTTGTCACAGTCCCGGAGGATGCTGGGACTGTGACATCGCAAGGGGGCGGGGTCACCATGTGACATGAACATGTGACCCTGTCCCCCATGTCCCTATATAAGTCCGAGCGCAGATCGGCACAGGCATTCCGGGCAGAGACAGCGACGGGTCAACATCGGAAGAAGAAGAAGAACAAGAAGGACAAGAAGAAGGACAAGGCGCCGGCGGCGCGGAAGACGACGACCGCCGCAAGAACAGAAGAGACCCCCGGAAGACCCCCGAAGGCGGATCGAGACCCCCAGACGACGGCGGCGACGACGAAGAAGGTAGCCGGACTCCTCCCCTCGTGAAAGAGCTAGGTAAAAGAGCAGAAGAGAGGGGAGGAGTCCGGCGAGAAGACCCCCAAGACGGAAGAAGACCCCCGAAGGCGGATCGAGACCCCCAGACGGCGGCGACGACGAAGAAGGTAGCCGGACTCCCCTCGCTCGGTAAAAGAGCTTGGTAAATGGCGGGGGAGTCCGGCGAGAAGACCCCCAAGACGGAAGAAGACCCCCGGAGCAGTGCAATAAACTATTTTTTCAAAAGTGTGGGTGTTTTTTTTTTTACTTTACATTTTACACCTTAGGTGAATGGGTAGGGGTACATCGTACCCCATACTCATTCACATAGGGTGGGGGGCCGGTATCTGGGGGGCCCCTTATTAAAGGGGGCTCCCAGATTCCGATAAGCCCCCGCCCGCAGACCCCGACAACCAACGGCCAGGGTTGTCGGGAAGAGGCCCTTGTCCTCATCAACATGGGGACAAGGTGCTTTGGGGTGGGGGGGCCGCACGGCCCCCCTTTCCCCAGGGCACCCCCCATGTTGAGGGCACGCGGCCTGGTACGGCTCAGGAGGGGGGGGGCGCTCGTTCGTCCCCACCCCTTTCCTGGCCTGCCAGGCTGCGTGCTCGGATGAGGGTCTGACATGGATTTGGGGGGAACCCTCACGCCGTTTTTTCGGCGTGGGGATTCCCTTTAAATCCATGCCAGGTCACGGAGCTAGCGCGGCGGCAGTAACTGCCTACGCTAGCTACGTAACCTGAAGTCACGTGCTAAATGAACGGACTTGCCGATGAGCGGCAAGTCCCTTCATTTCAAAAGTCCCGCGGACTTGCCCACTAACGGCGGGATTGTCCGCTGGACTTCCAAGTCCAGCGGATAATTTGAAAACAAAACTTGAAACTTTAGTCCGCCGTACTTTGGCGCCAAAAAGTCCGCCGGCGCCCACACACGAGGGGATTATCCGCTGGACTTCAGTCCAGAGGATAATCCCGCGGGATTGTCCCTTCGTGTGTACGCCGCATTAGTGTATCTGTCCTTTGCCTACAGGAGACACAATTAACAAAAGAAACAGTGTCACAATTAAAATGTGCATACCTCATATTCAAGAGGAACAAGTATTTTAATACATAGGTCAGTGTCATTCTCCTGTAGGCAGTTAAAAATAGATGGAGAGGGAAGGTATATATTCATTTATTGTATGCTGACAGAGATGCCATTTGTACTTGTGAGTGTGTACATTCCTCCTCTTTTTAAGCTAGAAGTAATCAAATATCTGTTGGAATTTATGGTTGATAAACCAAGGGTACTAGTCTTGATAGGGGATTTTAATATGGTGATGAATACTCAGGCTGATAGATACCCTCCAGGAAAGAAATTGCAACAGACCCCAAAAGGGAGAGCTACAAGTATCTATGACAGAGGCTACCATCATAATATTACCAAAAGAGGGGGAGGACCCAACTCAACCTGCATCATATAGACCAATTTCACTGCTTTGTGCAGATGTTAAATTCTTGGTCGAAAGTGTTGGCCACTAGACTAAGTAAAATAATCCATACTATAGTCCATCCTGCTCAATGGGGTTTTAGTCGGGATCAAGAGTTGTGCTGGCCCTCAATGCTATCAAAGCATTTGACAGCGTCGAGTGGAACTGCAGTATCTGTGGGAGGCCCTGTCGGCATTTAATATTGGCCCTGTATTTATAAAATGGGTAAAGCTGTTGTATACTGGACCAAGGGCAAAAGTGACGATTAATGAAAGATTTTCGGAATATTTTCCGTTGGCTCGGGGGACAAGGAAGGGGTGTCCTTTATCACACCTGCTTTTTGTTCTGGTTGTTGAACCTTTGGCTGTAGCCATTAGAACAGCAGGAGATATAAACAGGGGTCAAGTCCTGGGGAAAAAAGTGTGGGAACTCCCACCCAAGATCCACTTGCCCACCAAAAAAAATGATACACTCATATGCACGGATGCTTCAAAAGTGGTATTTTTCATCCAATTTTCGTATTGTGTGTATGAAGCTTAACTGTTAGTACATAAAGAAAAAACAATCCTCAATAAACATAAATACGGTAATTCTCTGAATAATCAGCATTCATTCAATTGTGCTTCCATGCAAATGTGAACATCATGTTCTGATCTTTATTGGGGAATTTTATTTTGTATATAAAGTGTTTATGTGGTGAGTTTACACTTTTCATTGAACAGAGTTTGGATAACACAGGGTTAAACGGAAAGGTCATAAATGAACTTCACATTATCTGGACAGAATGCTTGGGGAGATAGTGATGTGTTCCTGCTTAGGAGATGTATGTTAGCTTGGGGGGCTGCAAACTCTGCAGGGTTCCAACACACACTCGCTGCTATTCCAATCCTTCACATATTTCCAAATAAACTTTCGTCCTGGCATTAAACTTTGCCAGGTATTGTGCTCAGCTTACCACCCCAAACTGATGTTCCTCCCTCAGCTCACCTCTCTCCCTGCATGTCCTGTGAGCAGAATAGCTGTGCTCCTCCTCTGGGTTCTCTCATCATATGGCACTGAAGATAGAGGAGGGGGGATTCAGCAGGACACACAGCACAAGTATGCAGGAGACTAGGGGGGAGATAAGGAGACTGAAAATCAGGAGGGGCCGGCGGGGAGGAGCGCATCACAAGAGGTTTGACTAAATGCAATCTCTTAGCAGCAGGGACCTGATCTACCTGTCAGCTAGCTGTGATTGACAGGTAGATCGAAGCGGAAGCTGTCATGGGGCACTTACTATTGTGAGCTGTGTCGGCAGCTGCTGGTGTAGCACCTGCCACACAGCTTGCATACTTCAAAGTCTTTCAGGACACGGATGCTAATGGGAACTGAGTTCCTGTTGTGGAAAAAGTACAGGAACTCCGTTCCCATGCGTTCCCGCAGGACTTGAGCCCTGGATATAAAGTGCTTTAGAAGGGGGATGAACATGGAAAAGATTTCACTAAACGCAGACAATATCCTCCTGTTTTTGAGAGATGCAAATCACTCGCTAACAGCGGTAATGGATACCATAAAAAGCCTGTTCTCTGGGCTCTCTATCAACTCAAATCGGGGCAGCACAGTGGTGTAGTGGTGTAGTGGTTAGCACTCTCACCTAGCAGTAAGAAAGGTCGCTGGTTCGAATCCCAACCATGACACTACCTGCCTGGAGTTTGCATGTTCTCCCTGTGCCTGTGCGGGTTTCCTCTCACAATCCAAAGACATGCAGGTAGGTTAATTGGCTTCTGTCCAAAAAAAAAAAAAAATTGTCCTTATTATATGAATGGGGACCTTGGATTGTGGGCTCCTTGAGGGTAGGGACCAATGTGAGTGTGCAATGTCAGGGATAGGGACAGTTGTAGACACTCGCTCAGGTTGAACTGGATGGACTGGTGTCTTTATTCAACCTTACTAACTATGAAACTGGGGGAAATCTTTTCTTCTCCCAATTGATGGAGAAGTACATAGTTACATAGTTAGCTAGGCTGAAAAAATACACAAGTCCATCCAGTTCAACCATAAAAAAAAGAAATAATAAATAAAAATAAAAAATATCGTACAATCCAATATACCCAATTCTATACCCACAGTTGATCCAGAGGAAGGCAAAAAAAAAAACCCCCAGCAGAACATACTCCAATCTGCTACAGCAGGGGAAAAAATCCCTTCCTGATCCCCCAAGAGGCAATCGGATTTTCCCTGGATCAACTTTACCTATAAATGTTAGTACCCAGTTATATTATGTACATTTAGGAAAGTATCCAGGCCTTTCTTAAAGCAATCTACTGAGTTAGCCAGAACTAGGGATGGGCCCGGTGCTCGATGCGAACCCACGTTCGCATCGAGCACCGGGCGTTCGCTCGCTCGGCGAGCCCAGAACTATTTTGGCCGCTCGCATCACGTTCGTGTGATGCGAGCGGCCCCGCAATGCATTGCGGCCGGCGCGGCCGGCGCAGTGCATTGCTGGCTGATGATTGGCCAAGCATGCACTGTGACCCCGCATGCTTGGCCAATCACAGCCCCGGAAACTCGAAGAGCCATAATTGGCTACAGGCAGGACGCCTGTAGCCAATTACAGCTCAGGGGCTGTAGTACACGCCCCCCCCCTATAAAAGGCCGCCACGCCGTCTGCGCCGGTCACATGCTGTTCCGGCGCAGATTGAGCAGGCTGATTCTGTGACACTCTGCTGGATTTAGTTAGGTAGAGAGATTCACTTACAGAGATTGAGTTAGATAGATTCAGTTACAAAGATTGATTGAGAAAGAGGGGCTTGTAGTGTGTTCGTGGCAGGCAGGCAGAGCTCCTATATTTTGTTACCAGAAGCACCTATAGGACTTGTAGTGTGTTCGTGGCAGGCAGGCAGAGCTCCTATATTTTGTTACCAGAAGCACCTATAGGACTTGTAGTGTGTTCGTGGCAGGCAGGCAGAGCTCCTATATTTTGTTACCAGAAGCACCTATAGGACTTGTAGTGTGTTCGTGGCAGGCAGGCAGAGCTCCTATATTTTGTTACCAGAAGCACCTATAGGACTTGTAGTGTGTTCGTGGCAGGCAGGCAGAGCTCCTATATTTTGTTCCCAGAAGCACCTATAGGACTTGTAGTGTGTTAGTCCCATCACACACACAGAGCTATATTTTGTTCCCAGAAGCACCTATAGGACTTGAAGTGTGTTAGTCCCATCACACACACAGAGCTATATTTTCTTCCCAGAAGCACCTATAGGACTTGAAGTGTGTTAGTCCCATCACACAGACCTTTATTTCCTTCCCAGAAGCACCTATAGGACTTGAAGTGTGTTAGTCCCATCACACACACAGAGCTATATTTTGTTCCCAGAAGCACCTATAGGACTTGAAGTGTGTTAGTCCCATCACACACACAGAGCTATATTTTGTTCCCAGAGGCACCTATAGGACTTGAAGTGTGTTAGTCCCATTACACACACAGAGCTATATTTTCTTCCCAGAAGCACCTATAGGACTTGAAGTGTGTTAGTCCCATCACACACACAGAGCTATATTTTGTTCCCAGAAGCACCTATAGGACTTGAAGTGTGTTAGTCCCATCACACACACAGAGCTATATTTTGTTCCCAGAAGCACCTATAGGACTTGAAGTGTGTTAGTCCCATCACACACACAGAGCTATATTTTGTTCCCAGAAGCACCTATAGGACTTGAAGTGTGTTAGTCCCATCACACACACAGAGCTATATTTTCTTCCCAGAAGCACCTATAGGACTTGAAGTGTGTTAGTCCCATCACACACACAGAGCTATATTTTGTTCCCAGAAGCACCTATAGGACTTGAAGTGTGTTAGTCCCATCACACACACAGAGCTATATTTTGTTCCCAGAAGCACCTATAGGACTTGAAGTGTGTTAGTCCCATCACACACACAGAGCTATATTTTGTTCCCAGAAGCACCTATAGGACTTGAAGTGTGTTAGTCCCATCACACACACAGAGCTATATTTTCTTCCCAGAAGCACCTATAGGACTTGAAGTGTGTTAGTCCCATCACACAGACCTTTATTTCCTTCCCAGAAGCACCTATAGGACTTGAAGTGTGTTAGTCCCATCACACACACAGAGCTATATTTTGTTCCCAGAAGCACCTATAGGACTTGAAGTGTGTTAGTCCCATCACACACACAGAGCTATATTTTGTTCCCAGAGGCACCTATAGGACTTGAAGTGTGTTAGTCCCATTACACACACAGAGCTATATTTTCTTCCCAGAAGCACCTATAGGACTTGAAGTGTGTTAGTCCCATCACACACACAGAGCTATATTTTGTTCCCAGAAGCACCTATAGGACTTGAAGTGTGTTAGTCCCATCACACACACAGAGCTATATTTTGTTCCCAGAAGCACCTATAGGACTTGAAGTGTGTTAGTCCCATCACACACACAGAGCTATATTTTGTTCCCAGAAGCACCTATAGGACTTGAAGTGTGTTAGTCCCATCACACACACAGAGCTATATTTTCTTCCCAGAAGCACCTATAGGACTTGAAGTGTGTTAGTCCCATCACACACACAGAGCTATATTTTCTTCCCAGAAGCACCTATAGGACTTGAAGTGTGTTAGTCCCATCACACACACAGAGCTATATTTTGTTCCCAGAAGCACCTATAGGACTTGAAGTGTGTTAGTTCCATCACACACACAGAGCTATATTTTGTTCCCAGAGGCACCTATAGGACTTGAAGTGTGTTAGTCCCATTACACACACAGAGCTATATTTTCTTCCCAGAAGCACCTATAGGACTTGAAGTGTGTTAGTCCCATCACACACACAGAGCTATATTTTGTTCCCAGAAGCACCTATAGGACTTGAAGTGTGTTAGTCCCATCACACACACAGAGCTATATTTTGTTCCCAGAAGCACCTATAGGACTTGAAGTGTGTTAGTCCCATCACACACACAGAGCTATATTTTGTTCCCAGAAGCACCTATAGGACTTGAAGTGTGTTAGTCCCATCACACACACAGAGCTATATTTTCTTCCCAGAAGCACCTATAGGACTTGAAGTGTGTTAGTCCCATCACACACACAGAGCTATATTTTGTTCCCAGAAGCACCTATAGGACTTGAAGTGTGTTAGTCCCATCACACACACAGAGCTATATTTTGTTCCCAGAAGCACCTATAGGACTTGAAGTGTGTTAGTCCCATCACACACACAGAGCTATATTTTCTTCCCAGAAGCACCTATAGGACTTGAAGTGTGTTAGTCCCATCACACAGACCTTTATTTCCTTCCCAGAAGCACCTATAGGACTTGAAGTGTGTTAGTCCCATCACACACACAGAGCTATATTTTGTTCCCAGAAGCACCTATAGGACTTGAAGTGTGTTAGTCCCATCACACACACAGAGCTATATTTTGTTCCCAGAGGCACCTATAGGACTTGAAGTGTGTTAGTCCCATTACACACACAGAGCTATATTTTCTTCCCAGAAGCACCTATAGGACTTGAAGTGTGTTAGTCCCATCACACACACAGAGCTATATTTTGTTCCCAGAAGCACCTATAGGACTTGAAGTGTGTTAGTCCCATCACACACACAGAGCTATATTTTGTTCCCAGAAGCACCTATAGGACTTGAAGTGTGTTAGTCCCATCACACACACAGAGCTATATTTTGTTCCCAGAAGCACCTATAGGACTTGAAGTGTGTTAGTCCCATCACACACACAGAGCTATATTTTTCTTCCCAGAAGCACCTATAGGACTTGAAGTGTGTTAGTCCCATCACACACACAGAGCTATATTTTCTTCCCAGAAGCACCTATAGGACTTGAAGTGTGTTAGTCCCATCACACAGACCTTTATTTCCTTCCCAGAAGCACCTATAGGACTTGAAGTGTGTTAGTCCCATCACACACACAGAGCTATATTTTGTTCCCAGAAGCACCTATAGGACTTGAAGTGTGTTAGTCCCATCACACACACAGAGCTATATTTTGTTCCCAGAGGCACCTATAGGACTTGAAGTGTGTTAGTCCCATCACACACACAGAGCTATATTTTTGTTCCCAGAAGCACCTATAGGACTTGAAGTGTGTTAGTCCCATCACACACACAGAGCTATATTTTGTTCCCAGAAGCACCTATAGGACTTGAAGTGTGTTAGTCCCATCACACACACAGAGCTATATTTTCTTCCCAGAAGCACCTATAGGACTTGAAGTGTGTTAGTCCCATCACACACACAGAGCTATATTTTCTTCCCAGAAGCACCTATAGGACTTGAAGTGTGTTAGTCCCATCACACACACAGAGCTATATTTTCTTCCCAGAAGCACCTATAGGACTTGAAGTGTGTTAGTCCCATCACACACACAGAGCTATATTTTGTTCCCAGAAGCACCTATAGGACTTGAAGTGTGTTAGTGGCATCACACAGAGCTCCTCTATTTTCTTTGCAGAAGCACCCATAGGACTTCTAGTGTGTTAGTGGCATCACACAGAGCTCCTATATATTCTTCTCAGCAGCACCCACAGGACTTCTAGTGTGTTAGTGGCATCACACAGAGCTCCTCTATTTTCTTTGCATAAGCACCCACAGGACTTCTAGTGTGTTAGTGGCATCACACAGAGCTCCTCTATTTTCTTTGCAGAAGCACCCATAGGACTTCTAGTGTGTTAGTGGCATCACACAGAGCTCCTATATATTCTTCTCAGCAGCACCCCCAGGACTTCTAGTGTGTTAGTGGCATCACACAGAGCTCCTCTATTTTCTTTGCAGAAGCACCCACAGGACTTCTAGTGTGTTAGTGGCATCACACAGAGCTCCTCTATTTTCTTTGCAGAAGCACCCATAGGACTTCTAGTGTGTTAGTGGCATCACACAGAGCTCCTATATATTCTTCTCAGCAGCACCCACAGGACTTCTAGTGTGTTAGTGGCATCACACAGAGCTCCTCTATTTTCTTTGCATAAGCACCCACAGGACTTCTAGTGTGTTAGTGGCATCACACAGAGCTCCTCTATTTTCTTTGCATAAGCACCCACAGGACTTCTAGTGTGTTAGTGGCATCACACAGAGCTCCTCTATTTTCTTTGCATAAGCACCCACAGGACTTCTAGTGTGTTAGTGGCATCACACAGAGCTCCTCTATTTTCTTTGCAGAAGCACCCATAGGACTTCTAGTGTGTTAGTGGCATCACACAGAGCTCCTATATATTCTTCTCAGCAGCACCCACAGGACTACCGACTACAATGGCTGGAAGACCGCCAAGGGGAGGCAGAGCGTGCAGAGCCAAGAACACAGGGCAGGCAGGCTCTGTTTCTAGTGGACGTGGCCGTGGACGTGGACGTGGTCGTGCATCGTCATCAGCACGTGGCCATGGGACACGCGCGTCTTTGTTTTCGGCAGCTGGACATGTGGAGCCGCATCATGCTGAAGGCTTGGTAGAATGGATGACCAAGCCCTCCTCATCCTCCTCATCCTCTCTCACCCAGGCTCAGGGTACTGACAGAGCATCATCAGCCACCCCTTCCCTAGACCCACCATGTCCTCCTGAGGAGTCCCCCGAACTCTTTGAGCACAGTGTTGGGTACATGCTCCAGGAGGATGCCCAACGATTCGAAGGCTCGGATGACGATACCCAGCTTGAGGAATCTGGCAGTACTGTTCCACCAGCTGCAGCTTACTGCCAGGTTTGTCTAGTGGTGAAGAGGGAGGGGATGATGAGGTCACTGACTCCACGTGGGTGCCTCAAGGGAGAGAGGATGAGGAGGAGGACGAGGAGGAGGAGGATGCGGCGTCACATGTCCAACGAGGCAGGATGCCCCCTGGAGGCCAGGTAGAGGCCAGCACAGCAACTGTACAACACCGCAGAGCTCCGCCTGTGCAGGGCGCTGCCTCTGCACGTTATCAGAAAAGTTCTTTGGTGTGGGCCTTTTTTGAGACGAGTGCAGCAGATCGCACCACTGCTATTTGCAATATTTGTCTCAAGCGTATCTCGCGTGGCCAAAACATCAGCCGCTTGGGCACGACAAGCATGACCAGACATATGGCGACCTGCCATGCAGCTCGTTGGCAGGCACACATAAAAGACCCACACCAAAGAACTAAGCGGACCTCTCCTTGCTCCTCCTCAGCTGGGATCTCCATCCCCACTACACCTTCAGTCCTCTCTGAAAGCTGCTCTGAGAGGACTGAAGGTGTAGAATTAGGTGTGTCACAACCAAGTACTTGCAGTACACCGACGTCCGATTGCAGCAGGCAAATTTCCCTGCCCCAGCTGCTGGACCGTAGAAAGAAGTACACTCCCAGCCATCCACATGCCCAGCGGTTGAATGCTAGCCTTGCTAAATTGCTAGCACTTCAACTGCTGCCTTTTCAGTTGGTAGACTCGGCCCCCTTCCGTGAGTTTGTTCAATGTGCGGTTCCTCAGTGGCAGGTTCCCAAACGCCACTTTTTCTCGCGGAAGGCGATTCCGTCTCTCTACCGGCATGTGGAGGGCAATGTCCATGCCTCGCTGGACAGGGCGGTCAGCGGTAAGGTGCATATTACCGCTGACTCATGGTCCAGCAGGCATGGACAGGGACGGTACCTTTCTTTCACGGCCCATTGGGTCACTCTATTGGCAGCTGGGAGGGATGCAGGACAAGGTGCAGTAGTGTTGGAGGTTGTTCCGCCACCACGCCTCCAAAACGCGACTACTGCTACTGGTTGTGACACACCTCTCTCCTCCACCCCCTCCTCTTCTTCTTCCTCCAGTGCTCTGTCCTTGGAACCAGCGGTGCTCCGTAGGCGTACAAGGGGCTACGCAAGTACGCAGGCAAAAAGATGCCATGCCGTGCTTGCGCTGGTGTGTTTGGGGGACAGGAGCCACACTGGGCCAGAGGTTCTGGCAGCTCTGCAGGGGCAGGCCGAGAGGTGGTTGACGCCACGTCAGCTTAAGCCAGGAATGGTCGTTTCTGACAATGGCACCAACCTCCTCTCCGCCCTGCGACAGGGGCAGCTCACCCATGTGCCCTGCATGGCTCACGTCCTCAACCTGGTGGTGCAGCGGTTCTTGGGCAGGTTCCCAGGCTTACAGGATGTCCTGAGGCAGGCCAGGAAAGTCTGTGTGCATTTCCGCCGATCTTATAATGCCAGTGCTCGGCTGACTGAGCTGCAAAAGGAGCTGAACCTGCCCAAGAACCGCCTAATATGTGACATGCCCACCAGGTGGAACTCAACGTTGGCCATGCTGCAGCGACTGCACACGCAGCAGAGGGCCATCAATGAGTACCTTTGCGACTACGGCACCAGGACAGGGTCAGGGGAGCTTGGTTTTTTTTCCCCACGTCAGTGGAGCATGATCAGGGATGCATGCACTGTCCTCTCACCATTTGAGGAGGCCACGAGGATGGTGAGCAGTGACAGTGCATGCATCAGTGACACTGTCCCTCTTGTCCACCTGTTGGAGCATACGCTGCGTGGGATAATGGACAGGGCACTTGAGGCAGAACAGAGGCAGGAAGAGGAGGACTTCCTTGCCTCTCAAGGCCCCCTTTATCCGGACAGTGTTCCTTCTGTCCCACCCATCACACAGGAAGAGGATGAGGAGGAGGAGGAGGAGGAGGAGGAGGAGGATTGTGTGAGCATGGAGGTGGAGCCTGGCACTCAGCATCAGCAGCAGCAGTATTTTAGGGATGATGTACAGTCCCAACAAACCAGTGGACTTGTACGTGGCTGGGAGGAGGTGGCTGGCGATCATGTCATCCTCAGTGACCCAGAAGACTCCGGACCGAATGCCTCAGCTAACCTACGCTGCATGGCCTCCCTGATCCTGCAAAGCCTGCGGAAGGATCCTCGTGTTCTTCGGATCAAGGAGAGGGACCATTACTGGCTGGCCACTCTCCTTGATCCGCGGTACAAGGGTAAGGTTGCGGACCTTATCTTGCCGTCGCAGAGGGAGCAGAGGATGAGACATCTCAGGGAGGCCTTGCAGAAAGGTCTGTGCAACGCGTTCCCAGAAACTGGGAGGCTACAAACTCCTGGTCCTGGGCGACGAGTTGCTGAGGCTTCGGTCAGTGGCAGAAGGAGCGGTGGGGAAGGTGGACGTCTGACCGATGCGTTCAGACAATTTTTTAGTCCGCAGCCCCAAGGTATGATCGGTTCCAGCAACCATCGCCAGCGTCTGATATACATGGTGCAGGAATACCTTGGGGCAAGGTCAGACTTGGACACCTTTCCCACCGAAAATCCTCTGGCTTACTGGGTCCTGAGGATGGATCACTGGCCAGAGCTTGCACAGTATGCAATTGAGCTACTGGCCTGTCCTGCCTCCAGCGTTCTTTCCGAACGCACATTCAGTGCTGCTGGAGGATTTGTGACTGATCATAGGGTGCGCCTGTCCACCGCCTCGGTTGATCGACTGACATTCATCAAAATGAATCAGTCTTGGATCACCACCAGCTACCAGGCACCTGAGGCGGATATAACCGAATAATTTTTAATGTCACATCCCTTCAAGACTGCCTATGCTGATGCTGAGTGACTGTCCTCTTATGTTCACTGACTATCCTCTTCCTCCTCCTCAATGATCCATGCCACCACACCAGTGCCTAAGGCACAATTTTTCAGCCCCTGTTTAACAGGGGCGTGTACTTCCAATTTTTTAAAAAAATGCTTCGCAACACGTGTGACTGCTGTGCTCCAAGTACAGTATCTGTGAGGGCCGGGTTGCAGTGTTGTGGCACCAGCACCAGTGCCTAAGGCACAATTTTTCAGCCCCTGTTTAACAGGGGCGGGTACTTACAATTTTTTAAAAAAATGCTTCGCAACACGTGTGACTGCTGTGCTCCAAGTACAGTATCTGTGAGGGCCGGGTTGCAGTGTTGTGGCACCAGCACCAGTGCCTAAGGCACAATTTTTCAGCCCCTGTTTAACAGGGGCGGGTACTTACAATTTTTTAAAAAAATGCTTTGCAACACGTGTGACTGCTGTGCTCCAAGTACAGTATCTGTGAGGGCCGGGTTGCAGTGTTGTGGCACCAGCACCAGTGCCTAAGGCACAATTTTTCAGCCCCTGTTTAACAGGGGCGGGTACTTACAATTTTTTTAAAAAAAATGCTTCGCAACATGTGTGACTGCTGTGCTCCAAGTACAGTATCTGTGAGGGCCGGGTTGCAGTGTTGTGGCACCAGCACCAGTGCCTAAGGCACAATTTTTCAGCCCCTGTTTAACAGGGGCGGGTACTTACAATTTTTTTAAAAAATGCTTCGCAACACGTGTGACTGCTGTGCTCCAAGTACAGTATCTGTGAGGGCCGGGTTGCAGTGTTGTGGCACCAGCACCAGTGCCTAAGGCACAATTTTTCAGCCCCTGTTTAACAGGGGCGTGTACTTCCAATTTTTTAAAAAAATGCTTCGCAACACGTGTGACTGCTGTGCTCCAAGTACAGTCTCTGTGAGGGGTTGCAGTGTTGTGGCACCAGCACCAGTGCCTAAGGCACAATTTTTCAGCCCCTGTTTAACAGGGGCGGGTAATTACAAATCTTGATCTAATAGTTCACAGCAGGGCCCATTCCTGCGCCCACCAAGAGTAACTATGAGGGCCTGCAGTCTTGTGGCAACACCGTCCACCACCACCACCGCCGCCAAAGGCCCAATTTTTCTGCCCTGTTCAACAGGTGCTTGCAATTACAAATCTTGATCTAATAACTCACAACAGGGCCCATTCCTGCGCCCACCAAGAGTAACTGTGAGGGCCTACAGTCTTGTGGCAACACCGTCCACCACCACCGCCAAAGGCCCAATTTTTCTGCCCTGTTCATCAGGTGCTTGCAATTACAAATCTTGATCTAATAACTCACAGCAGGGCCCATTCCTGCGCCCACCAAGAGTAACTATGAGGGCCTACAGTCTTGTGGCAACACCGTCCACCACCACCGCCAAAGGCCCAATTTTTCTGCCCTGTTCATCAGGTGCTTGCAATTACAAATCTTGATCTAATAACTCACAGCAGGGCCCATTCCTGCGCCCACCAAGAGTAACTGTGAGAGCTTACAGTCTTGTGGCAACACCGTCCACCACCACCACCACCACCCCCAATTTTTCTGCCCTGTTCAACAGGTGCATGCAATTACAAATCTTGATCTATTAACTCATAGCAGGGCCCATTCCTGTGCCCACCAGTCTTGTGGCTACACCAACATCTAATAGGGCAAATTTCTGCAGAGTATATACGCCAGGCCCCTACTTTCAAACATCCAACTTACAAACGACTCCTACTTGCAAATGGAAAGAGAAAACAGGAAGTGAGAGGAAATCTACCCCTAGGAAGGGAAATTCTATCCTGTTAGATTTAATTTGGGAAAAAGGTATCTCCTCTCTACTGATACTTTATCACCAATCCTTGTTTCAATTAAAACCCCACTTTTCCAAAAACATTTGTCATTGGGACGGAAAGTGAGGTGACATGTTCTGAACAGATGTGCAAAGACAGCAAATGTTACAGGGGTGATAACCCCTCCCTATGTTCTCCAAAAAGCTTAAAAATAGATTTTTTTGGGATGGAGCTACACTTCATAATGTACCTGTTCAGATTCTACTTAAGAACAAACCTAAAGCCGCAAGTGGTTTTAAATGGCTTCTTTTTTTCCTTTACAAATGTCATTTTGTGCAAGGACAGTTCTAAACACGGGAAACACATGCCACTTCACAGGCATACTTTAGACACCCCCCAGGTACCATATTTAAAGGAAAATTTCACTTTTTTTTTTTCACTTTATGCATCATTAAAATGACTGCTCCCGAAAAAACGTTAGTTTTTAAAAGTTCTTTTTGCATTGATATATGTCCCCTGGGGCAGGACCCGGGTCCCCAAACCTGTTTTATGACATTAACATGCATATTGGCCGTTGTAATTAGCACTTTTGATTTCGAACGTTCGCGTCCATTATAACGTATAGGGTTCGAAAATTCGCGCGAACTTTCGGTCCGTTCGAAGGTTCTGGTTCGAACCGAACCCGGGGGTGTTCGGCTCATCCCTAGCCAGAACCACCTCTGGAGGGAGTCTATTCCACATTTTCACAGTGAAGAAATCTTTCCTTATTTGGAGATGAAATCTTTTTTCCTCCAGAAGTAAAGAGTGCCCCCTTGTCCTCTGTGTTCACCGTAAAGTAAATAACTCAACACCAAGTTCACTATATGGACCCCTTATATATGTTAACATGTTGACCATATCCCCCTTATTCTCCTCTTCTCAAGAGTGAATAAATTCAGTTCCTTTAATCTTTCCTCATAGCTTTCCTCCATGCCTCTTACCACAGACTTGGTTGTAGAACTTGTGAACAAAAGTCTCTGCCACAGACTTGGTTGTAACTGAAGGATAAATGAACTTAGAGAATCTCATACGGTACCAGTATCTTGCAGCCGGCCCAGAGATACCGTACGAGCGCGGATTCGCTTGGTGTCTTTCAACTTGGCATCCAGGCTCTTACTGAGGAACCAGCCTTTTGCGTGGCCCTCTTCTGAAGAGTCCTCCCCTGGTTGCGTTATCAGTTGCTGGGCCTCTCCACAGACGAGACGACACCGGACCACCTTAGAATCCTCCTTCCAGTTACTGTGCCTCAGGCTAGCCAGCTCCGAGACTCGGAATTGGATGGATCCGCACCCAAGGCCACGAGGGCCCCTGAGGGCTGGTCAGGAGGACCAGGACCAAACAGACAGAAAGATCTTCTAGACCGGAACCCAGAAGCACGTGATCTCAGTACCTTAAGTACCCTCTCCCAGAATTCCCAGCAAGACGACACACTCACTGATTGGCTCCGAGAGAGATTGGCACCCAATGCGTCCAGCCAAACTGCATTCCCATACTTGCCAGAGGCGACAACGACACCAAGCAGAACAGTGCAGTCCAGCTAGACTGGTACTGAAACCATAATTTTGTGTAATTTACCCTAAAACCCAACTGTGGTTTTAGGAATGTTAAATTTACAAAACACATAGCGCGGGCTCGTCAGGAGCCCGGCGCTACATAAGATACAGACAATATCATCTTTTGTCCGCATAAATACTACAATCTATTCATCTGTTTATATCCTGTCTTCTGCTGTAACCTGATGTTCAGAATAAAAGCATCTTGTGAATGGAATCTGTATTTCGTGAGTTCAAGCTATCTGATGAAGATTGTCCTCAGTGATTATATCTTATACAGGCCAGGCATATAGGTCTCACAAGGGATAAATGGCTTCACAACAATCAGAGTCAAAATAGCCAGTGTCATTCAATCCATTTCCTGTGAGCCCAGGCTGTCATCGGCAAACCTGCTGAGGATGCATCCCTACATCATCCCACACTCACAACACCACAGGGTGGTGCAGGTGTAATAACGTCAGTGACAATCTCTGGAGTATTGTAGACTGTTCACTGTATTGAAGACTGTTCACTACCTCTACAAGTAGCATAGAGCCTGGATGTCACATGATCGACCTGATGACTCTGAATTAGGGGAATAAAAAATAGGTGTGTGGGAGGGGGCTTTTTTCTGGAGATCTGCTTTAATACAAATTCTATTGGAATGAGCACTTCAACATTGTGTATTTCTGTGCAATATACTTTATGTCTTATGCCGCGTACACACGATCGGACTTTCCGGCGGACAATCCGACCGCGTGTTCCCAAAAGTCCGGCGGACTTAGTTTGAAGTTTTGAGGAGGATGCTGGGACTGTGACATCATATGGGGGCGGGGTCACCATGTGA
The DNA here is from genome assembly GCA_028564925.1 of Lithobates sylvaticus. Classification (NCBI taxonomy): domain Eukaryota; kingdom Metazoa; phylum Chordata; class Amphibia; order Anura; family Ranidae; genus Lithobates; species Lithobates sylvaticus. Next base: position 166,160,088 of record CM053032.1, read on the forward strand.
CATGAGGAGGTGGCCCCACCCCTTGTCCCTATATAACTGGCAGCGCAACACGTCTGAGCCATTAGAAGAGGAGACAGTGACGAGTCAACATCGGAAGAAGAAAGAAGAACAAGAAGCAGAAGAACAAGAAGCAGAAGGTGACAGCGACGGCGACAGACGCCCGGACCACCGCTAGTAAAAGAGCTGGAAGAAGAAAGCGGAGGCCCGGCAAGAAGAACAGAAGAGTGGGACAAGACCCCCCGAAGTAGGAACAAGACCCCCAGACGACGGCGGCGACGAAGGAGAAAGCCGGGCTCCTCCGCTAGTAAAAGAGCTAGCAGAAGATAGTGGAGGAGTCTGTCGAGAAGACCCCCCAAGATGGAAGAAGACCCCCAGAGCTGTGCAATAAAGTATTTAAAAAAATTGTGTTTTTTTTTTTATTTACACTTTTCCCTTAGTTGAATGGGTAGGGTTACATTGTACCCCATACTCATTCACATAGGGTGGGAGGCCAGTATCCGGGGGCCCCCTTATTAAAGGGGGCTCCCAGATTCCGATAAGCCCCCCGCCCGCAGACCCCGACAATCAACGGCAAGGGTTGTCGTGAAGAGGCCCTTGTCCTCATCAACATGGAAACAAGGTGCTTTGGGGTGGGGGGGGGGCGCAGGGCCCCCCTTTCCCCAAGGCACCCCCCATGTTGAGGGCATGGGGCCTGGTACGGCTCAGGAGGGGGGGGGGCGCTCGCTCGTCCCCACCCCCTTTCCTGACGATAAGGGCCCTTTTTTCTGCGTAGGGATTCCCCTTTAAATCCATACCAGGTGACGGGGCTAGCGAGGTGTCAATGTCGCCGATCGAGGAGGCGGCATTGGCTTCCTTCGCTAGTCTCGTCTACCTGGAGTCACGTTCTAAATGAACGGACTTTTCTCCGTGTGTGGGGCAAGTCCGTTCATTTCAGAAGTCCCGTGGACTTCCGCCAAAACTCTGGCGGATTGTCCGCCGGAAAAGTACGGGTGTGAGTGGGCAAGTCCACATGTTCGGAAAAAATGGCGGACCTTCGCCGAAAAGTCAGATCGTGTGTACGTGGCTTTAGATGACATAAATGTGTAATTAATTACCCAACGATGATAAATACAAATGCTGTTTAAACTTTTTTTACAAATAGAAAAGGCAGAAAGGATGGCCTCCACCCACATTCGTTTTTCACACATTAACCTGTGCTCTTCTTAAGGTGTCCCCTGTCTCAAGCCCGCCTATGTGAAGAATGTAAAACTATTTTATGTTTGCTTGTTTGGAAGCATTTATTGATTAAATTGCTGCAGTCTGGGCAGTAGTCAGCCTGGGGTGGTCAGTTAATTTGTCTAATAGTATGGATTAAATAAGCTTTTGAATAATTCAGGTGGTGTTTCCTGCATAATCCCTAATATGGGAAAGACCTTGAGCTTCTGTATAAGGCTATGAATGTGGTGGCTGAAGTTCTGTTTTGTACATTCATGAAAAATAGGGGGTTTCATTCGTTTAATATCCATTTCATGAGAAAAAAAGGATTCCAAGCCCTAGCAATATTTAAGTTTGTGAACTGAACATTTTTATAGAAAGTAAAATAACATACATCTTTGTGAATAGATCCTAATGCCCATTAGCACGACTTTCCAAGGAAACATGTTAAAACTTTACATACATACTTGTAGGCTTACCAGATACCTCCTCACGGCTTGTCGATGACTGTCTAGGGGTTCCCAGGGTTAGTACCCAACGACTCCAGATGCTGACACATAAAAGTCCTTTTCAAGGTTTTTATTTGCAGTGGTAACATCCAACATAACAAAGTCTCTGATGGGAATAGAGGGCACGGGTGATAAACTCAGGCACTTTGAACTGCTGACATCCACTGAATGTCTCTAATCAACCCAGAGAGTAGCCACTCGCAGCTGGGGGCTTCAATGCCGGATAAACCTCTAGCCAGAGATCTAGCAGCCAACAATGTGATCCGGAAAATTTTCAAAAGTCTCTGCCGCAGACTATAAATGTAATTGAAGATGAAAAGGAACCCTTCTCACAGTACCTGGAACTTTCTCTGTCTTCTTGGTAGTACTGTGGAAGTGTGGATTCTGTAGTGTCCATACAACTCAGCTTCCAGGCTCTTACTGAGTAGCCAGCTTGTTGGCCCTCCTCCGAAGAGTCCTCACCTGGTCACTTGTACGAGTTGCCGTGTCCCTCCAATACCGAGAGCACACCGGAATGCCTTTGAATCCTCCTTCAGTTACTGGGCCTCGGACTAGCCAGTTCCGAGACTCGGGAACAGACGGATCCCTGCCCCAGACCATGAGGGCCTCTGGGGTTGGTCGGATTGACCATGCTTGCAGGACGGCAAACGCTCCTAGGCCCGGGACCCCTCGTGGGGCTGCCCCGGTCCAGAACCAGGAACCAAAAGCTGCGGCCGAACCCCGAACACGTGACTTCAGCACCTTAAGTACCCCTTCCAGACTACGCAGCAGGGCCAGACGCACCCACTGATTGGCTCCGGGAAAGAATGGCACCTAGTACGTCCAACCAGGCCTGGTTCTTGGCCTGTCATGGGTGCCTCACTGCACCTATGACCAGGCGCAACCTTAGCCCAGCCCAGCCAGACTGGTGCCGAAGTAAACCTGTACAATTAACCCTCAGAACCCCATTACTGTTCTGAGGGAAAAACTAAATTTTAATTTATAGCGCACACTTGTTGAAGTGTGACCGCTACATACTGTATCTATGAATTGTATTAGTATGTTTTCTTTTAAAGAGCTCTCGCTAAGATTACTGGTCCCTTAAGTCATGGTGAAAGACTATCCCTCAATGGGTGATAATATTACATAATATATGATAATAATATTATGGCATAAAATGGGCAAAAGGTCAGAATTGGCTTTTGGTATTAATAGGCAATGTTAATCAGTGAGGAAATTCTACCTTATTCTTGTGAATAAAGTACTGACACCCATGGATGTTCTAACTGGGGGCATGTCATTATGTGACTGTCATAAGACGCATCACGCTGTTTAAATTATATTTGTGTCTGGCTGCAGCAACAGGTAGCAAAATGTGATTATACCACCTGCAGGCATGAAGTAGAGCAAACAAGGAGCACTAGGAGTCCAGCCTTGGATTTGTCTTGTGGGGTTGAAATTCATATCAAAAGGCAATTATGGTTCTATATTTTTCTGCTTTAGTTCTTTTTTCTGCTTGTAGGCAGGTGCAGTCTATTTTCTCCCCTGCAGGTGGCGCTCCTCCTCCGCAGCACCACAGCTGGAGAGGAAGTCAAGAGGAACACAGTTCCTCTATGGTTTCCATGGACACTGGGGAAGCGCCTAATTGGATGCTGCCACCCCATGTGACTCCAGCAGCCATAATGGGTCAGGCAGAGCCTAATTAAGGCCCTGGCTCCCAGGCTTGGCGTGCTCTATGTGAGTTGGCACAGTAGAGACAGCTACCCCGCCTGTTAGGGACAGCATTAAATGGTAGAGAAAGGTTCCTGACGAGGAGGGAAAGCATAGGGTTGCAACTCCTTGGACATCTTCCTACTTGGGCACCAAACGGCCAGGCCTTATTGTGCTCTTTAAAAAGGATGCTGTCAACCTGGCGGATACCTGTCATCTTCACATGGTTGTAAACTGTGACCGTACCCGGTTGGGCAGGCTTCCCTCTGGACTGTCTTTTCATTACTTTAATACAAGTTTTCTATTGCACCTGTCAGTGTGAGTTGCTGCTGCTGTACACACGGCACCACACCTGCATGCTTTGTGGGCGCTAATTATTTTCAGAGGCCCTAGGCACTATGTATGTAAGTGGTTAATGGAAACAGCTTTTAGTTGACAGTCACTGAAAAAAGAGATGTAGTGGGCTGAGTTTTTTTAAATTTCCTTAACTAATGGAAAAAAGATAATGATAAGTTATAAGGAGCAATTTTTTTTTTTTTTTTTTTAATTGTTCCAATTACATTTGGGGTTAAAACTGTAAATTAAATTAATTCAATAAGTAAATAAATTAGGCTAATAAAGTTTTATATCATTGTGGTTATGTAGGCTGCTCAATGGCTCTCTTGATATATTATATACTGTAAATAACACACTTTCTGTCCTAGGGTGGCAATGCCGCACCTGCATATCTCTAATGAGCAGGGCCCTCTGATCCCTTCGGTATTGAATTGTACTGTAACTGTCTCCCTCCACTTTGCAAAGCGCTACACAAACTGTTGGTGCTATATGAATCATGTATAATAATAATAATAAAATGGTGCAATACGTGAGTCTTTGGGGAATCCTAGTAGTACTATTTGCTCATGGAAAGTGTTCAAAAGGCAAAATATAACAGTAAGCATATTAAAGCAGTATTAAACCCAAACCCAAAAATATAATATCTTGCAGCTTACCAATCCTTTGATGTGGTGACTGCATTTGTTTTCTTTTTTAGACTTTTTTCCTCTGTTTTCACCTGGTGATCTGGCCAGTAACACACCTCCTGTATTAGAGTTCTTCCACTCTGGATGAATAAGCACAGGGGGCACCATTGGAAAGCTGCATTGTCAGTCTGGGGGGAACAACTAAACAAACACTAAACAGCAACAGTTTTTTTCTTTTGGGTTAAAGGTTTACATAAATAAAAACTGATCATTGTAAGCTCCTCTGTCAGTGGTTAATAGTTTGTCCCAACACTCAAACTGATATATTTGCAGGACAGCTTATTCTGTCAAAAAACAGACTTACTAGCTGGATCACCAGGTGAAAATAAAGGAAAGAAAGACTAGAAAAGAAAACTAAGGGCTCATGAATACTGGGCTTAAAAGAACCACTTTAAAGGCGTTTAGCTTTTTGTTGTAAACGCACCTCTATGTTGGCCTATGTGTCCATGTGCACATATGCATTTAGAGGTAAAATAGAAAAAGAGTGTTTAACCACCTCAGTACAGTGCATTTTCACCCCCTTCCTGACCAAGCCATTTTTCAGCTTTCAGCGCTGTCGCACTTTGAATGAAAATTGTGCGGTCATACAACACTGTACCCAAATGAAATTGTTATCATTTTGTCCCCACAAATAGAGCTTTCTTTTTGTTGTATTTAATCACCTCTGCGGTTTTTATTTTTTGTGCTATAAACAAAAGAAGAGGGGCAATTTTTTTTAAAAAACAATATTTTTTACTTTTTGCTATACTAAATATCCCCAAAAAATATATAAAAAAATATTTTTTTTCCTCAGTTTAGGCCGATACGTATTCTTCTACATATTTTTTGGTAAAAAAAATCACAATTAGCGATTATTGATTGGTTTGCGCAAAAGTTATAGCGTTTACAAAATAGGGGATAGTTTTATAGCATTTTTATTAATATTTTTGTTTTTACTAGTAATGGCGGCGATCAGCGATTTTTATTGTGACTGCGACATTATGGCGGACACATCGGACATTTTTGACACATTTTTGGGACCATTGTCATTTATACAGCAATCAGTGCTATTTAAATGCACTGATTCCTGTGTAAATGACACTGGCAGTGAAAGGGTTAACCACTAGGGGGGGGGAGGGGTTAACATGTTCCCTGGGAGTGATTCTTACTGTAGGGGGAGGGGATTGACAAGGGGAGAACACCGATCGGTGTTTCTCTGTACAGAGAACACACCATCGGCTCCTCTCCTTTGACAGGACCGTTGATCTGTGGGTTTACACCCACAGATCCACAGTCCCGCTGTGTTACCGGACATCGCGGCCGCTGGGCACGCGCATCGGGTACCCAGTGACACGGCGGGCGCGCGCGCTGCCGGTGACGCGCGCACAATCCCTGGAGGGCCGTCAAGGGGAGGACGTCATATGACGTCCTCCCGCCCTGAGAGCTGCGCCGCCTGGCCGTCAATAGACAGCCGGCGGTCAGCTACTGGTTAAAGGCAGAAAAAAATACTACCTACCTCTATGTTACCCTAAGACTCTAGCTGGTACCTTTAACGCAGGACTTGGTGAGCCAACACGTGGAATAGGCTCCCCTCAAGGCCATTCCTTGCTCAACCTCTCTAGCTATAATGCCATCAGTATCACCAGCAAAGCAGCTTCATTATTATCCCATTAAAGAAGAAGAGAATGTGAGCTGTATTTTGGAGATTTCATAATTTGCCACATCACAAATGTTAATTCTCTATTACAAATGCTAGTTTACAAGAACGACCGCTTATGGCTCGTCCTTGCTTCCGAGCATGCGTGTTTGTACTTTGGACTTTTGTCTGACGGACTTGTGTACACACGCTGGGAAAATCCGAAAACAGACATTTGTCCGCGGAAAATTTTAAAACCTGCTATCCAACATTTGTCTGCGGAAAATCCGACAACAATTGTTCGATGGAGCATACACACGATCGGATTTTCCGCCAACAGCCTGTCATCACACATTTTCCATGGGAAAATACGAGGCTCTAGACAAGCCAGAGGTATCCGGAATACCAGCAGTAAAAGAAATTGGTGTGGAAAAAAGTTTTGTGCAAGAACAGTCGTTAATTGAGTGTTGGACAACAAGAGGCAATGTGAAACTTTGGGAAGGTCCCATAGGGAGTAAGGCCCCTTTAACACTGGGGCGTTTTTCAGGCGGTACAGCGCTAAAAATAGCGCCTGTACACCGCCTGAAAAAAAGGCCGGTGGGCTTTCACACTGGGGCGGTGCGCTAGCAGGATGGTAAAAAAAGTCCTGCTAGCAGCATCTTTGGAGCGGTATAGGAGCGGTGTATTCACCGCTCCTACCCATTGATTTCAATGGGACACCGCGGTAATACCGCCGCAATACCGCCGCAAAGCTCCGATACCAGGGTGCTTTGCGGGGGATTTTAACCCTTTTTTCGGCCGCTCGCGGGGGTAAAACCGACCCGCGAGCGGCCGAATACCGCGGCTATAACGACGGTAAAGCAGCGCTAAATATAGCGCTGCTTTACCGTCGCCGCGGCTCCCGTCCCAGTGTGAAAGGGGCCTAACTGCTGGCCTGTGTGGGGTCCCTCCTCAGACACTCTCCTAGGTGATGGGACAAGAGTTCTTGGTGATGTTGAATTGTGCATTTTTGAGAAGTTGGTTGCCAAGGGTAACCACACAGGTATTAGTGAACCTGGAAAACAGATAGTGCTAGTTGAAGTTGAGTCATGACTGATGTATAACAGATTTGATGTTCCCAGACCCCAACCTTACTACTAACCCCATTAACTGAGACCACACCGGTTGGAGTAAAAAAGGCCGTAGCAGCAACTTTATTTTAGACCAATTAACAAATAACTTTAATAAACTCTGAAATAAAATATGTAATAAAATATGTAATAAAATATGCAATATCCAAAATATCCAAATCTTCTGAGTAGCAAAATAATGACTGGCATTGATCTGTGCAGGCAACTATCAACCAAACTTTAAACCAATAACTTTAACCCATAACAAACTGACACTGCGGTCCCTCTCCAAGCGTAATAATAGGCCTCAAGCCGACAAGCAGGCTCAAAGACAAACGCTGGCCCGCAGTGCCCCATAACACTTTCCGTCTAACCTCAGTTATCCGGAAACCAGCATCAGGACTCATCCAGCGACAGTTCCTGAACTATTTACTGTCATATCTCCTTCCCCTGCACAGACCAACACCCACCTCTGCCACGACACGAAACCTGTCAAGGAATAAAAAATGCAACATATACCCTATCACAACCTGCCAAATGCCCTATACTAAGGGAGGGAGGGTGGGATCTTTTACCCCGGACTTCTGTTAGCTCCCAGCATGCAACAGGGGATTATAACAGCTCTCATACAGCCACACCCCCTCGGCACCCTAGCACTTCCCCCTTGGTCTTACACTGTCTACTGTTAACCCTGTCATGCCCGCCCTTCGCCTATTTGCTTTCTGGCTTTTGCTCTGGGCTTTCTGGCACTCAGTAGAGGGGAAATCTTCCAAGGACATTAGTTCAGGTGACCCTGGTGACACACCAAGATGTCCTCAATTTGGAGAAATTTCATGAGCTAACTTGAGAGGATCGCTCCCTTTTTGAACCTGAGATCTACGAGCTTTGGAAGCCATATGTGTACTACTGGGTTCCAGTCACAGAATGTAAAATTATCCAATGAAAAACCAAACATTTTTACTCACTGACAGTTTCTGCTTTGCTGAACTCACCAAAAAGATAGAATGCAGTTACTGTAAGGTGAGGTTTAATACTAATCTGTGGCATCTAGTTGTGACAGACAAATTATCCATAAAGAGGAATAGATACATGGACATTTTCACACACTCTACCCAAGAGTTCTAAGTGCATAAGCATTCGATGCTGCATTGTCCAATACAAGTGACTGGTGAATGTTTATTCTTTAGGAACCATAGACATGAGATGATATCAGCACTGCTGGGCAAAGTGATGAATCCACGTCTGTGGAAAGACCCCTAGCCTGCCAACCGCTGTCAGCAAGAATTAGTGATTGGGCAGATTAGAAAAATTCCGTATCAATTGATGCAAATTTGTCAACCTAACGGAGTTGAGCTGCCAGGTTTGCAAAGAGCTCTTCAGGCCCTGTATGCTCTCACTGCCCTATTTTATTTGTGGCCAGCTTGTTATAACAAGAGCAGTACAATCACAGAAACTTCTAAGAAGAATCCTGCTTATCAGCTTCTCATTTATCTGCTTCCACTTGTTTCCTGTACACTGAAAAGGGAATAAAATGTTGTTGCTTCTATTGCTACTGCAGTTATTGTATAGAAACAGAAATTCTAACAACATCTCCAAAATAAATTACATTTTAAATTATTATATTTTAAATTAAATATACATGGAGCAACAAGAAGCAGATCATAACTGACCCTTTCCTCTTAAAATACCAGTTGCCTGGCTATAATGTTAGTCCAGTGTCTTTGAAATGTCCTGAAAGCACTGAAGCTAGAGACAGCCAGGAAACTGGTATTTTTAGTAGAAGATTAGCAGTAGGAGTACTGCCATTTAGGTGCCCTTTAAACCTACTGTATATATGCTTGTATGGTAAGGGCCTTGACCTTTGAGATGCCCATTTCAAACATATCCACATAGTGACCATGATTTACTAAAGGGGTATACAATGTTCACTTTCATAATTCATTTTCACTTTGCAAAGTGAATATTTACCTATTTAATTGAATAAAGTGAAGCTATTTGTAAATTCACTTTTCAATAGATGTTGATGGGGACAAGGGCCTCTTCCTGACAACGTGGGTGGTGGTTGTGGGGGTCTGCGGGCAGGGGACTTATCGGAATCTGGAAGCCCCCTTTAACAGCCCCCTTTAACAAGGGGGCCCCCCAGATCCTGGCCCCCCCTATGTGAATGAGTATGGGGTATATTGTACCCCTACCCATTCACCCCCAAAAAAGGCAGTGTAGTGTAAATAAAAAAAAGAGATGGTCAACATGGGCATAAGGTGCTTTGGGGTAGGAAGGTGCTCGCCCCCCCCCCCCCTTTTCTGACCTGCCGGGCTGCATGCTTGGATAAGGGTCTAGCATGGATTTTGGAGGGGAACGCACGCCGTTTTTTTTTTGGGGGGCGTGGGGGTCCCCCTCAAAACTCATACCAGATGGAACCTGATATAGTTGTGTGTATAGTTTTTGGCATGGGGTTCCTTTTCAAGATCTATACCAGACTCAAAGGGCCTGGTATGGATCTTGGGGGGGGACCCCATACCGTTTTTTATTTTGGCTTAGGGTTCCCCTTCAGGATCCTCAGAGCACAAGTCGCACCACATGTCAGATCAGCATGATCCGGCTTGGATGTGACTTCCATTCAAAATAATGGGCTGAAAGTCGGATCAGTTAAGATGGCTCCCATTGGGAACCATTGATTTTGAATAGAGGTAGAGGAACGCTGCTAAAAGCTAACGCGGCTAAACGCGCATTAATGCCAATGCAAACAGCTATTAAAAGCGCAATTTTACAGTCGCTTTTTCCTGGCGTTGTTAGTGGCTTTGCAGCTCATGTTTTCTAACGCCCTGTGTGCATGGGGACTAACAGCTTCAAATTTTCTGGGAAGGCTGTCCACAAGGTTTAGGAGTGTGTCTATGGGAGTGTTTGACCATTCTTCTAGAAGTGCATTTGTGAGGTCGGGTACTAAAGTTGGGCAAGAAGGCCTGGCTCGCAGTCTCCATTCTAATTTATCCCAAAGGTGTTTTATCAGGTTGAGGTCAGGACTCTGTGCAGGCCAGTCAAGTTCCTCCACCCCAAACTCGCTCATCCATGTCTTTATGGACCTTGCTTTGTGCCGGCTTTTGGAATTTACAAATGCAGCAATTAAGAAATTGGATGAAAGGTTTAGCACTGGGAAAAACACTTTTTGATAGATAAATATTGTATTTTATATACAACTATATAGATCAGACCAAAATGAGGGACAATTGAGGAGGAAAGAGGGACAGAGGGACTTTGTTCCAAGACAGGGACAGTCCCTCGAAATCAGGGACAGTTGGGGGGTATGGCTCTTGGTAGCATACAGGCCAAATTGGACATGTGGAATGAGCCCAAAAAAAAATGTGTGTGTCCAGGGGAAGAGTAGATACTCTGAACGCCTCTAAACGTACAAATGTATGCAAACACATAAAGGCCAGTATATTTAAATCCAGGAAAACCTGATCTGGGAAGCATAAAGTTTAGATAACACAAAATGCGGGAGGCTAGTGTAAATGTAGCCTAATAACAGTGTTGACTGATGGCCAGCAGGTGGCAGTAATAGAGTAGACATCAGACAAATGAAGTATCTGGCATTAGTAATAATCTCAATCACTAGAACAAAACTGAATGAGCGACTCTGATTTTGGAAGTAAATGACACAGATGTGCCGGGTGTATGAACGCATCTGAGCATATGAAAACCATTCCTTCACGGCCCAATAACTTGTAATTTCAAGTCAGATTTAGAAGGTGACGCCTTCGTGCTCTCAATAAAACCTTTTTCATTTTCTCTGGGTAAATCCTGCATGTGTCACATGATTCGCAGCCTTCGCTGAGAGAGGTGGATTCTACAGTAATACATATGCAAATTCTACTTTTTTTTTTTTTTTTCCTTATCTGTGGAATGTAAATTTTTTGTGCCAATCCTTTAAACGTCAACAGAATTTTTTATTAACTCTTGTCTTGCTAGCACCTTTACTAAAACGACTGGGGCACAGTGCCTAATTATCAAATTATTAACGCTTGAAGCTACATTTTAATTATAGATTCACAAAGCCATTTTATTTTTATCACCTGATTGAGAGCAAAATTCCATATTATTTATGGCCAATAAAGGGCTCTTAGAAATGAATACCAAACAGGTTATTATTACTGGTTCTATAGTCTATGGGAACTTTTCAAGTGTGAAATATTGTGCATATTACTTGCTTTAATGGCTGGAAAAATAATCACCTTATGACAATTTCTATTGTAGTGTTAACAAGTCATGTGTGTTATATTACAGAGCTGTCCAGGTCGGACGTCAAGGGCGGCAAACCTCCAAATTCTGCCAATTTTATTAACTCTATGTGGCTAGAGGATAAATTACTCACTGTACACCTTGTTATGAATCTACCATCTAAGGCCTGGTTCACACCTATGCATTTTTTTAGTGCGTTTTCAGTTTTGCAGAAACACACTAGTACCACGGTCCCCCTGGAGACTACTGAAAATGACCTGCTCATCTGCATGACCATGACCAAGTGAATCTTCCAACCCACCTGACACTCTGGGTTCAGATATCCTGTTAATACTATAGAGCAAGAATCAAGCAACTCGGTAGTATAAGGTTCTAAAATGTTTTCATTGAACCTAATAGGAAAAATTATTTCACAAAGAGAGGAGTAAATCCGCTGAGCCGTGATAACAGTGTCAACTCAGCAAACAGACTCCTACCGAAGACACAACATTGTTTAAACAATGAATAATGCTATATACACAAGGATACTGTACACTATATTCAGATCCAAAGTCACCCCTAGTGTATGTTCCAGTGAACTACACAAGTGGCCACACTGAGATAGATGTAATCTAGACAGCCTATGCTATTTTAATAGAAGAGCTAATCTCCCACTGGTGTTTTCTATATAAAAACAGTAACTAGTATCAGCGCTAAAAATATAGAAACATATAAAATATAAAGGATTGCAGCTAGCACAGTCCGTTAATCACGCAAACATGAATAGAAAGAAGGAAAAAGCAGCGCCCAGGCGTGTGAACAAGAAGCTGCTGACACTACAATATGACAAAATTGTGAAGGATATAGATATGTGACAGTGTAGCGCTAAAAATGTCTCTGTACAACAATGGTTGTAGACTAAAAAGAACAACAACCACCAAATTGCTGTTCAGAGTGTTAGTGTTAAAGTAACAGATTAAGGGTCAAAGTAGCTGGTGACCACCAGGTCCTCAAATTAAATGAGAACTTGATGTCTCAACAAGCTAGATGGACCCCAAATGTGGATACACTACCAAGTGGTCCACACTCACCTGAAGTGAATGAAAAGTAAAAAGTTGTTTGCAAAAACTGATGTATGGACAGTCTGATGTGAACTATCCGTCCAAACTAACGTACATCCAAACAAGAATGTTATGTGAACAGTGCAACTCAATGTTTAAAAATTCATCAAAAGAAAACACATATATAAGAGGGTCAGTCAGACTATGTCTCTGATAATAAAACCCTAGACTAACATGAGTAGTATACTTATGTGCCTAAAAACACGCGGATATTAAGTACAGATGTATTGAAATGTCAATGTCATCATTGCCAGAAAAACATGATGTATGTAGGATGCTGTAATTACAGAAGGGTTGTGACAAACGGGTGTGTCAGGGAAGACTGTATTTTTCTCAGAAACCTGAAATGGCCTCGCTTCCTGACTAGCAAACCCAAACAGACAATGATGGTATATCACAATGTGAATGGATAATACATAATAAGGGTGGTTTAATTCTCAAGACCCCTCCAGTAAACAGTCCTGTTGTTGAAAATAGATGGGCGGACTAAACGTATCAAACTGTATTTCAAGTAGAAAAGCTGTTCCATAGACTCCGGAAAGGTATAACTGGGAGTGATGATGGTAAAGCTGTTCAAGGTGCAACATAAACAGTAATGATGATATGGTACAAATGCTGGATCCTCTCAAACAAGGGCAACAATGCAGCCAGAAGGATGAATTCAAAAGCGCTTACCATGTGCGGTGGACCAACTCACCAATAGTGAAAGGTCAGAATCAGCTTGTGAGGCTACCTCCAGGTGCCAAAAAAGGTTAGATGGAAGCTTGGGGGCGTTGGTTGGAGCTTCTCAGGGTCCTTAGCAAATACTCACCGACCGAATAGATGGCTGTTGAATCACTGTGATTGGATCAGTGCTCGTCGGTCAGAAGTTTGCCATGGATGGAGAGAAAAGGAACAAAAGAGGGACTCCTCCTCGTGTAAAACCCACAAGACAAGGGTTCACTTTATTTTAAAAAAGAACATGCATCCAAAGTGAAGACAAACAAATGGAGCTGTTCTATTAAAAACATGTAAAAAAACGCAGTAGGCGGTAAAGCTTGGAGACCCGACGCGTTTCGTCTAAAAAGACTTCTGCTGGGGTATACTCCAGCTTACTCCTGCTGCGTTATATATAGTGAACAAAACAATTAAACCACAAACACACCTGGGTAGTTCCAATTAGCCACACTTCCTGTTATCCACAATTCCTGTTTCCTGTTCGCGGATTCTCACATATTGGTGGTTCAGGGCGGATTAGGGCCAATGGGGAGAGGTGTATAAGAAAAACATAGTTGTTGGCCAATGGGGGCACGATTTGAGCATAAAGGGGGGACGCCTTTGGTAAGAACGTGCTCCGAAATAAAACACCTGAGTAATGGGCGAGCAGAAAATAGATAAATGACCAATCATGTGGCTAGTGGTCAACAACCTAATATCTCATTGGTGGTCAAGGGGAAAAAAGCCTTATTTCTAAATGGGCGTCAAATACAGGTGCGCCCATATGCTGCACACTACCAAACCTCGACCGCGTGGGACGCCGCGGCGGAAGTAGCGTGCCGGAAGTGACGTCCGGAGCGGAAGTGACGCGCCGAGTAGGCGGAAGCGGATGTGACGTCATTGGCCCCGCGGGATGTAAACAACTATAATTAAAGACCAAGCATTCTAGCGCTTGTCCACAAGATGGCAGACTATAGAATCAATATTAACCTCAAAGTCTGGCTAATTGAAAGTACAATAATAGAAATGGATCACATTATTGAAGGCATCACTATTCTATTGCAAGTGCAACTAGGAAAGTATAAACCTCAATATCATTAACAACAATAGTCAATAAATGTAAATGGGATAAAATTGGCATCCATAGTCAATCAGTGTAAATAAGATAAGACACAATTAACAATTATACAAGTCAAGTACAATGATGTTGATAGGATTAATGTAGGTCGTGGGCCTACATAAAGGGTGGTGAACCACATATATGTTGGCTATAGTATAAGGGCAACTATTCTTATTACTAAAAAGTAATTGATAGTAATCGTTATGTATTGCTAGTAATGATATGCTCGGACACCCTTATGAAAACAGTATCCAAGACAAGTAAAATGTATCGCTAGGAGTAAATAGACAAAAAGAATTTATCATCAGAAAAAATGTATATATAATAGAGACTAACAATTATAGACCGATACGAACCTCTAGGAAACTCTACGGATGGGATCATGAGCGATTAATGAACGCATTGATATCCCATTCGACATTGAGGCCATGAGGGGTGTAGCACTTAATCTGGTGTATCCAGAACGTTTCAAGTCGGGATACACCCCTAATATTCGATTCGCCCCGCCAGTGAGGAACAAATTTATCAATGATCTGAAAACGAGACCCTGCTGGATTTCGATTATGATTTAAAAGATAATGTTTGGAGACACTGTGGTTGGTGTGTCCCGCTTTGATGGCGGCCAAATGTTCGTTCACCCTGATGGCGAACGTGCGTTTAGTCCGACCTATGTATTGTTTACCGCATGGGCACGTTATGAGGTAAACAATAAATTTCGTGTGACATGTTACGAAACATTCCATCCTATATTCTTTATTGGTAACATTAGATTTAAATGTGTCACACTTCCTCCTACAGATGTTGTTCATGCACACGTTGCACTTGCGACAGGGGTAAAATCCCTTCATATCATGGAAAAAAGAAGGGGGGTTGGGTGGATCCATGATATTTGGTGCAACTTTCCCCCTTAGAGAAGGGGCTCCCCTATAGATGACCCCTGCATGTTCAGGTAACATAGGTCCTAGGATTTGGTCATTTTTCAAAATATCCCAGTGTTTCTGAAATATTGCTTTAATTTGTTTATGTTGGACCGAAAACCTGGTAAAAAAAGACCACCGGAATTTATCATCTCTATTTTTAGGGGGCTTCTCTATCAACAAAGACATTCGATCGATAGATGCAATTTTTTCGATTTCGTCGTCTATGAGGGATGCTTCATAGCCCCGGTCGATAAATCTATTTTTTAAAATGAGGGCATGTTCATAGTAATCAGGAAGACGAGAGCAATTTCTACGGATGCGCATAAGTTGACTGCGTGGAACGGAACTAAGCCATGACGGGTGATGGCAACTATCGACCGGAATGTAGCCATTCCGGTCGGTGGTTTTGAAAAACGTTTTAGTGGTAATTTGGTCATCAATAATTGTAATTTCTAGGTCCAAAAAATGAATGGACGAAGGGCTAGCTTCATAGGAAAGTTCAATTCCAATATTATTGGCATTGAGTAGAGTCATAAACTGATTGAGAGAATCTAAGGAACCTTTCCATAGGAGGAGGATGTCGTCGATATATCTGGACCATAACACTAATTGTGGAGGGTCCAGTACATGGACGACATCCTCCTCCCATTTGCCCATAAAAATGTTCGCAAGACTAGGGGCGAACTTGGCGCCCATGGCCACCCCCTTTTCTTGCAGATAAAATTTTCCGTCGTACCAAAAGTAGTTGTGTTTTGTAGCATACCGCAGAAGATCCATTATGAACCTCTTTTGGGTATTAGGGATAGTTCTAATCCTGCCCAAAAACAATTCGACGGACTCCAACCCTAAATGGTGGGGAATGCAAGTATATAAAGAGGTGACATCAGCGGTCACCAAAATCAGATCACTAGAATAACTAATTTGTTGTAACTTAGAAATAGTGTCCCTAGTGTCTTTCAAATAGGAGGGTATTGTCTTAACTATAGGTTGAAGAAAAAAATCTATGTATTTCCCTATGCGGGAAGTGATGGAGTCCAGGCCGCTAACAATTGGACGTCCAGGAGGGTGTGTGGAGTTTTTGTGGACCTTAGGAAGGTAGTACATAATTGGAATTCGAGGGGCCACCGGGACAAGATAGTGCTTTTCCTTCCTGTCCAAGATGCCCAATTGCACACCCGTGTCCACAAGGTCCATAAGAATTTTCTTGTAGTCAGAAGTGGGGTTCTTGGACAGTAAGGAATAAGTCTGAGTGTCGCCAAGAATCCTAAGCATTTCTGTATGATATGCGATCTTATCTAGGACCAGGGGCGGACTGACAGGTCGGTGACTCGGGCGCCGCCCGAGGGCCCGGGGCCATTAGGGGCCCGGACTCGGCCACATGAGGGGCCACTTGAAATGGCTGTATTACATGCCGCGATGCCGCTAACAATACTGCTAGCGGCACGCGGCTCCCCGCCGGCCCCTCCTTCCCTCCTGTCCGTCCCAGGTGCTTCTACTGTATGTGTCGTGACGTCACCTGGGACGGACGGGAGGGAAGGAGGGGCCGGTGGGGAGCCGCGCGCTGTTAGCAGTATTCGCGGCATGTAATACAGCCGCTTCAACCTGCCGAGTCCGGGCCCCTAATGGAAGGAAAGAGTGGAGGGGCCGACGGGGAGCATCAGCATCGGCATCGGCAGCGGTGAGTCACGGGCCCCGGGTCCCCCCAGCGTCACACCCCAGCCCACAGTGTCACACCCCCAGCGTCACCCCAGCCCACAGTGTCACCCCCCCAGCGTCACCCCAGCCCACAGTGTCACCCCCCCAGCGTCACCCCAGCCCACAGTGTCACCCCCCCAGCCCACAGTGTCACCCCCCAGCGTCACCCCAGCCCACAGTGTCACCCCCCCAGCGTCACCCCAGCCCACAGTGTCTACCCCCCAGCGTCACCCCCCAGCGTCACCCCAGCCCACAGTGTCACCCCCCACCGTCCCCCCAGCGTCACCCCAGCCCACAGTGTCACCCCCCCACCCCCCCCCAGCGTCACCCCTGCCCACAGTGTCACCCCCCCCCTCCCCCAGCGTCACCCCAGCCCAGTGTCACCCCCCCCCCCACAGCGTCACCCCACCCCCCCCCCCCCCCAGCGTCACCCCAGCCGCCAGTGTCACCCCCCAGCGTCACCCCCCCCCACCCCCCCCCAGCGTCACCCCCCAGTGTCACCCCACAGTGTCACCCCTCCCCAGCCCCCCCCCCCACCCACAGTGTCACCCCCCCAGCGTCACCCCAGCCCACAGTGTCACCCCCACCCACCCCCCAGCGTCACCCCAGCCCACAGTGTCACCCCCCCACCCCCCAGCCCCAGCGTCACCTCACCCCCCAGCGTCACCCCAGCCCACAGTGTCACCCCCCCCCACCCCCCCCCGTCACCCCCCCACAGCGTCACCCCAGCCCACAGTGTCCCCCCCCCACCCCCCCCAGCGTCACCCCAGCCCACAGTGTCACCCCCCCAGCCCACAGTGTGTCACCCCACAGCCCGTCCACCCCCAGCCCACCCCCCCAGCGTCACCCCCAGCCCACAGTGTGTCACCCCCCCCCCCAGCGTCACCCCAGCCCACAGTGTCACCCCCCCCCCCACCCCACCCCCCAGCGTCCCCCCCCCCAGCGTCACCCCAGCCCACAGTGTCACCCCCCCCCCCCCCAGCGTCACCCCAGCCCACAGTGTCACCCCAGCCCACAGTGTCACCCCCCCCCCAGCGTCACCCCAGCCCACAGTGTCACCCCCCCCCCCAGCGTCACCCCAGCCCACAGTGTCACCCCCAGCCCACAGTGTCACCCCCCAGCGTCACCCCCAGCCCACAGTGTCACCCCCCCCAGCGTCACCCCCCCCCAGCCCACAGTGTCACCCCCCCAGCGTCACCCCCCAGCCCACAGTGTCACCCCCCCACCCCCCCAGCGTCACCCCAGCCCACAGTGTCACCCCCCAGCGTCACCCCAGCCCACAGTGTCACCCCACAGTGTCACCCCCCAGCGTCACCCCAGCCCCCAGTGTCACCCCCCCACAGTGTCACCCCCCCCCCCCCCCCACCCCCCAGCCCACAGTGTCCCCCCCCACCCCCCCCCCCCCCAGCGTCACCCCCCCCCCACAGTGTCACCCCCCCCCCCCCCCAGCGTCACCCCAGCCCACAGTGTCACCCCCCCACAGTGTCACCCCCCCAGCGTCACCCCCCAGCCCTCAGTGTCACCCCCCAGCGTCACCCCAGCCCACAGTGTCACCCCCCAGCGTCACCCCAGCCCACAGTGTCCCCCCCCCCAGCGTCACCCCCCAGCGTCCCCCCCCCCATCACCCCCCCAGCGTCACCCCAGCCCACAGTGTCACACCCCCCCCCCCCCCAGCGTCCCCCCAGCCCACAGTGTCACCCCCCAGCCCCACCCCAGCCCACAGTGTCACCCCCCAGCGTCACCCCAGCCCACAGTGTCACCCCCCCACAGTGTCACCCCCCAGCGTCACCCCAGCCCACAGTGTCCCCCCCAGCGTCACCCCCCCCCCCCCCAGCCACCCCAGCCCACAGTGTCACCCCCCCAGCGTCACCCCAGCCCACAGTGTCCCCCCCCCCAGCGTCACCCCAGCCCACAGTGTCACCCCAGCCCACAGTGTCACCCCACACCCCCCCCCCCAGCGTCACCCCAGCCCACAGTGTCACCCCCCCCCCCCCCCAGCGTCACCCCAGCCCACAGTGTCACCCCACACCCCCCCACAGTGTCACCCCCCCCCAGCGTCACCCCAGCCCACAGTGTCCCCCCCCCCCCCCCCCGTCACCCCAGCCCACAGTGTCACCCCCCCCACCCCAGCGTCACAGTGTCACCCCCCCCCCAGCGTCACCCCCCCCCCACCCACCCCCCCACCCCCCCCAGCGTCACCCCAGCCCACAGTGTCACCCCCCAGCGTCACCCCCCCCACCCCAGCCCACAGTGTCAGCGTCCCCCCCCCCCACCCCCCAGCGTCACCTCCCAGCGTCCCCAGCCCACAGTCAACCCCCCACCCCCCCCCCCCCCCCAGCGTCACCCCAGCCCACAGTGTCACCCCCCCCCCCCCCCCCCAGCGTCACCACCCCAGTGCCCACAGCCACCCCCCCACCCCAGCCCACAGTGTCACCCCCCCCCCCCCAGCGTCACCCCCCCCCAGCCCCCCCAGCCCACAGTGTCACCCCAGCCCACAGTGTCACCCCCCAGCGTCACCCCCCCCAGTGCCCCCCCACCCCAGCCCCAGTGGTCCCCCCCCCGTCCCCCAGCCCACAGTGTCACCCCCCAGCGTCACCCCAGCCCACCACCCCCCAGCGTCACCCCCAGCCCCCACCCCCCCCACCCCCCACCTACCCCAGCAGTGTCACCCCCCCCCCCCAGCCCCCCACCCCAGCCCACAGTGTCACCCCCCCCCCCCCAGCGTCCCCCCAGCCCACAGTGTCACCCCCCCCCCCCCCGTCACCCCAGCCCACAGTGTCCCCCCCCCCCCAGCGTCACCCCCCCAGTCACCCCCCCACCCCTGTCACCCCACAGTGTCACCCCCCAGCCACCACCCCAGCCCACAGTGTCACCACCCCCCAGCGTCACCCCAGCCCCCCCCCCACAGTGTCACCCCCCCCCCCCCCCACACGTCCCCAGCCCACAGTGTCACCCCCCCCCCCCCCCCCCCCGTCACCCCAGCCCACAGTGTCACCCCCCACAGTGTCACCCCCCCCCCACCCCCCCCCAGCGTCACCCCAGCCCACAGTGTCACCCCCCCCAGCGTCACCCCAGCCCACAGTGTCACCCCCCAGCGTCACCCCAGCCCTCAGTGTCACCCCCCCCCCCCACGTCCCCCACCACCACCCCCCCCCCACAGCGTCACCCCAGCCCACCCCCCACCCCCCCCCCCAGCGTCACCCCAGCCCACAGTGTCACCCCCCAGCGTCACCCCCAGCCCACAGTGTCACCCCCCAGCTTCACCCCAGCCCACAGTGTCCCCCCCACCCCCCCCTCCCCCAGCGTCACCCCAGCCCACAGTGTCACCCCCCCCCACCCCCCCCCGTCACCCCCCCCCCCAGTGTCACCCCCCAGCGTCCCCCCAGCCCCCAGCCCACAGTGTCACCCCCCAGCGTCACCCCAGCCCACAGTGTCCCCCCCCCAGTGTCACCCCCCCACAGTGTCACCCCCCCAGCCCACAGTGTCACCCCCCAGCGTCACCCCAGCCCTCAGTGTCACCCCCCCAGCGTCTCCCCAGCCCACAGTGTCACCCCACCCCCCACCCCCCCGCCAGCGTCACCCCAGCCCACAGTGTCCCCCCCCCACCCCAGCCCACCCCCCCCAGCGTCACCCCAGCCCACAGTGTCACCCCCCAGCGTCACCCCCCCACAGTGTCACCCCCCCGTCACCCCCCCCAGTCACGTCCCCCCCCAGCGTCACCCCCAGCCCACAGTGTCACCCCCCAGCGTCACCCCCCCCCGTCACCCCAGCCCACAGTGTCCCCCCCCCCCCAGCCCCCCCCCCACATGACACCCCCCAGTGTCCCCCCCCCCCCCCCAGCGTCACCCCAGCCCACAGTGTCCCCCCCCCCCACAGTGTCACCCCCCCCAGCGTCACCCCAGCCCACAGTGTCACCCCCCAGCGTCACCCCAGCCCACAGTGTCACCCCCCAGCGTCACCCCAGCCCACAGTGTCACCCCCCCACAGCGTCACCCCCCCCCCCAGCGTCACCCCAGCCCACAGTGTCCCCCCCCCCCCCCCCCCCCCCCAGCGTCACCCCCCCCACCCCAGCCCACAGTGTCACCCCCCAGCGTCACCCCAGCCCACAGTGTCACCCCCCAGCGTCACCCCCCCAGTGTCACCCCCCCCCCCCCCCAGCGTCACCCCAGCCCACACCCCCCCACCCCCCCCCCAGCGTCACCCCAGCCCACAGTGTCACCCCACAGCGTCACCCCCCCAGCGTCACCCCCCCACCCCACAGTGTCACCCCACAGCGTCACCCCAGCCCACCCCAGCCACCCCCCCCCCCCCAGCGTCACCCCAGCCCACAGTGTCACCCCCCCAGCGTCACCCCAGCCCACAGTGTCACCCCAGCCCACAGTGTCACCCCCCCCCCCAGCGTCACCCCCCAGCCCACAGTGTCACCCCCCCCCCCAGCCACCCCAGCCCACAGTGTCACCCCCCCCCCCACCCCCAGCCCACCCCCCAGTGTCACCCACAGTGTCACCCCCCAGCGTCACCCCAGCCCACAGTGTCACCCCCCAGCGTCACCCCAGCCCACAGTGTCACCCCCCAGCGTCACCCCAGCCCACAGTGTCACCCCCCCCCCCCCCACAGTGTCACCCCCAGCGTCACCCCCAGCCCACAGTGTCATCCCCCCCCCCCCCAGCGTCACCCCAGCCCACAGTGTCACCCCCCAGCGTCACCCCAGCCCACAGTGTCACCCCCCAGCGTCACCCCAGCCCACAGTGTCACCCCACAGTGTCACCCCCCAGCGTCACCCCAGCCCACAGTGTCACCCCCCAGCGTCACCCCAGCCCACAGTGTCACCCCCCAGCCCACAGTGACACCCCCCAGCGTCACCCCAGCCCACAGTGTCCCCCCCCCCCCCCCCCCAGCGTCACCCCAGCCCACAGTGTCACCCCCCCCAGCGTCACCCCAGCCCACAGTGTCACCCCACAGTGTCACCCCCCAGCGTCACCCCAGCCCACAGTGTCACCCCCCAGCGTCACCCCAGCCCACAGTGTCACCCCCCAGCCCACAGTGTCACCCCCCAGCCCACAGTGTCACCCCCCAGCCCACAGTGTCACCCCCCCAGCCCACAGTGTCACCCCCCCAGCCCACAGTGTCACCCCCCCCCCCCAGCCCACAGTGTCACCCCCCCCAGCCCACAGTGTCACCCCCCCCCAGCCCACAGTGTCAGCCCACAGTGTCACCCCCAGCCCACAGTGTCACCCCCCAGCCCACAGTGTCACCCCCCCAGCCCACAGTGTCACCCCACAGTGTCACCCCCCAGCCCACAGTGTCACCCCCCCAGCCCACAGTGTCCCCCCCCCAGCCCACAGTGTCACCACCCCCAGCCCACAGTGTCCCCTTGTGTGCATGTCCCCCCCTGTGTGTGCGCTCTCCCTCCAGTGTCCCCCTGTGTGCGTGTGCCCCCCTGTGTGTGCGCTCTCCCTCCAGTGTCCCCCCTGTGTGTGTGCCTCCCTGTGTGTGCGCGCTCTCCCTCCAGTGTCCCCCTGTGTGTGTGTGTGCCTCCCTGTGTGTGCGCTCTCCCTCCAGTGTCCCCCTGTGTGTGTGTGTCCCCCCCCCTGTGTGTGCGCTCTCCCTCCAGTGTCCCCCTGTGTGTGCGCTCTCCCTCCAGTGTCCCCCTGTGTGTGCGCGCTCTCCCTCCAGTGTCCCCCTGTGTGTGCGCTCTCCCTCCAGTGCCCCCCTGTGTGTGCGCTCTCCCTCCAGTGTCCCCCTGTGTGTGTGTGTGTGTGTGTGCCCCCCTGTGTGTGCGCTCTCCCTCCAGTGCCCCCCTGTGTGTGTGTGCCCCCCTGTGTGTGCGCTCTCCCTCCAGTTTCCCCCTGTGTGTGTGCCCCCCCTGTGTGTGCGCTCTCCCTCCAGTGTCCCCCCTGTGTGTGTGCCTCCCTGTGTGTGCGCTCTCCCTCCAGTGTCCCCCTGTGTGTGTGTGTGCCTCCCTGTGTGTGCGCTCACCCTCCAGTGTCCCCCTGTGTGTGTGCCTCCCTGTGTGTGTGCGCTCTCCCTCCAGTGTCCCCCTGTGTGTGCGCTCTCCCTCCAGTGCCCCCCTGTGTGTGTGTGTGCCCCCCTGTGTGTGCGCTCTCTCCCTCCAGTTTCCCCCTGTGTGTGTGCCCCCCTGTGTGTGCGCTCTCCCTCCAGTGTCCCCCCTGTGTGTGTGCCCCCCTGTGTGTGCGCTCTCCCTCCAGTGTCCCCCTGTGTGTGTGCCTCCCTGTGTGTGCGCGCTCTCCCTCCAGTGTGTCCCCCTGTGTGTGCGCTCTCCCTCCAGTGCCCCCCTGTGTGTGTGTGCCCCCCTGTGTGTGCGCTCTCCCTCCAGTTTCCCCCTGTGTGTGTGCCCCCCTGTGTGTGCGCTCTCCCTCCAGTGTCCCCCTGTGTGTGTGTGCCCCCCTGTGTGTGCGCTCTCCCTCCAGTTTCCCCCTGTGTGTGTGCCCCCCTGTGTGTGCGCTCTCCCTCCAGTTTCCCCCTGTGTGTGTGCCCCCCTGTGTGTGCGCTCTCCCTCCAGTGTCCCCCTGTGTGTGTGCCCCCCTGTGTGTGCGCTCTCCCTCCAGTGTCCCCCTGTGTGTGTGCGTGTGCTCTCTCCCTCCAGTGTCCCCCTGTGTGTGTGCGATCTCCCTCCAGTGTCCCATTGTGTGTGCGTGCCCCCCCTGCGTGTGCGCTCTCCCTCCAGTGTCCCCCTGTGTGTGCGTGACCCCCCCCGCGTGTGCGCTCTCCCTCCAGTGTCCCCCTGTGTGTCCCCCGTGTGTGCGCTCTCCCTCCAGTGTCCCCCTGTGTGTGCGCTCTCCCTCCAGTGTCCCCCTGTGTGTGCGCTCTCCCTCCAGTGTCCCCCTGTGTGCGGGTCCCCCCCCCCTGTGTGTGTGCTCTCCCTCCCGTGTCCCCCTGTGTGTGCGTGTCCCCCCCCCCCGTGTGTGCGCTTGGTCCCCTTGAGTGTGGGGACCAAGGGGGCCCCATGATCTTCTATTGCCCGGGGGCCCCATGAGTTGTCAGTCCGCCCCTGTCTAGGACCACTATCCCTCCCCCCTTATCGGCAGGCCTGATGACAAGGTCCTTCCGTTCAACTAGGGACTTTAGCCCCCTTTTAATGTCGGGATTGTTAAAGATCTTTTTGTTGGGTAAGTTATCGAGGTCCTTTAAGACTAAATCTCTGAAGACCTTCACAGATGGGGCAACAGCACATGGTGGATTAAATGTGGAGGGGTTCGCCAACCCAGAATGTACTACTTGGGAGGAGACATTAGCAAGAGTGCTGTTTCTAGGGTTGGACAGTATATATCGTTGTACGTTCAATTTTCGTACAAACTTATGCACGTCGATAAACGTGGAGAATTTGTTTAACTTGGTCGGTGGAACAAATTTGAGTCCTTTATTCAAAACTGCTGATTCAGCCTCGCTTAGGACCACTCCGCTCAAGTTAAAGATTCCATTACTGCTTATACTCTCTTTCTTTTTCCTGACGCGCCGCCCCCCTCTGGAGCCGCGCTTAGTTTTGGATTTCGTTCTTGGTCTTCTGATTCCCTGGGAAAACCCGATGGGTTAGAGGGTCTGGATAAATTATAGTTATACGGGGATCTGTCATAATATCCATAATCACGATCATGGTGAGAATAGCTCTGATTGTACTCAGTGCGTGGTCGGTCCTCCCTAAGAGGTGAGAATCTATTATACGTATGCACTGGAGTTCTTTGTGAGGAGTGTGGGTATTGCTCGGTACGATATGAGTAGTCACGAGCAGGTGAACGGTCATAACCCTGGTGTTCATAATTGTAGTCTCTTTTGTTGGTATTTTTACCCCTACCTCTGTTATTATTACCCTTACCTCTAAAGTTGCCATTGTGGTAGGGACCTCCTTGATGAGGAGTGGAGGGAGGTGGTAATCTATTTTGGGGTATTTTATTTTGGTGATAAATCGTATCATTCCTCTTTAATAAAGGGGGGATGATATTGATGTGTCTCGAACTTGCGCCTAGGGTACTGGAAGACTCCGTTGGTAACGGTTCGATACCTACAGTTGGGTGGGACTGGTCTCTGGTCTGCCAACTGAAAACCACGCAAACATAAAAAATAAAATCCAATAAAATGCAAATCCAAATAATACGCCCACCTCCTTCAGAGTTTCCTTCACTTGTCTAAATGGGTTTTTCTTCACCATAGAGAGGATCCTGCGATCATACACCACTGTTGTCTTCTGTGGACATCCAGGCCTTTTTATGTTGCTGAGCTCACCAGTGCATTCTAGACATGTGCCATTCGTTTCGTTTTTTTTTTAGTTTTTTCGTTAAAATTCGTTATATTCGCTCATTCGTTATCGTACGAATGAACGAACGATTCGCTAAAAATTTTAACGAATAACGAACTTTCGAATCAAACGAATCCAAAAAACAACGAAAATCCGAATTAACCAAATTAGAAACAACGAAACTACGAAAGAAGAAAATCCGAAAAAACTAAAACAGGAACAACGAAAATCAAAATGAACGAAAAAATTCGTACATTCGTAACTTTTTTTGTTGTATTGGTAATTTTCCGTGTCTCTTACAATGGCGCTACTTAACGTGCTTCGAATGGATTGAACGAAAAAATTCGTACATTCGTAACTTTTTTTCGATTCGTAATTTTCCGTGTCTCTTAAAATGTAATAATAGCATACACATTACATAAAATTATGAATTATGCTCCGATTACGAATCTACGAAAACAATGTTACGAAAGTACGAATAAATAAATCTAACGAATGTAACTAAATCTACGAAAATTTTAATGCGTACGAATTTTGGAATAAACAAAAATTAAACTAACGGAAAAACGAATCAACGAAAAAATAACTCTTACGAAAATACGAATCGTTACGAATACGAACACCGACGACTTACAAATTTACGAATCGTTACGAATACGAACACCAACGACTTACCAAGGAAACGAAAGAAACAAAACGAAAATAAACAAATTTTTCTATTGTGCACATGTCTAGACTGCATTCTTCTTTCCTCAGAATGTACCAAACTGTTGATTTGGCTACTCCTAATGTTGCTGCTATCTCTCTGATGGATTTGTTTAATTTTTTAAGCCTTACAATGGCCTGTTTCACTTGCATGGACAGCTCCTTTGAATGCATGATGTAGGTTCACAGCAATAGATTCCAAATGCAAATACCACACTTAGAATCAACTCCAGACCCTTTACCTGCTTAATTAATGAATAAATAATGAAGGAGTAGCCCACACCTGGCCATAAAACAGCTTTTGATTCAATTGTCCAATTACTTTTGGTCCCTTGAAAAATGAGGGAGGGCGATTCTTAAGAGCTGTAATTCCCAACCCCTTCCTCCGATTTGGATGTACATACCTTCAAGTTAAACCTGAGAGTGTGCACTTTCAGCCCATATCCATTTATAACTATAGCTTGAATATGTTTTGGTAAATACCTGAAAAATCTCAAATTGTGCCTGTGTCCAAATATATATGGACCTAACTGTGTATATATATATATAGGCTTCCTATGAGTAATGGCAGTGAAGTGGCAGGTCTGTTGTTCTTCGCCAGCTAGTTGGAGCTCGTTAACTGTAATCCGTTTGGTTGCAGATGAAACAATAGATACCAAGTAGTGTAGGCCTAAGGCAGTACAGTGTTCCAGCAATGCAGTATCGTGTTCATGGGTAGAGATGTGTGCGCACTGTGTTCTGTAGTGGTGGTAGTAGTGAATAGATAAAGATTGAGCAGCTTGCTCTCTCACCAACAACCCAAATCGATTTGCAGTCTTCCAGACAGGAACATGGACGGCAACAGATCCTCTGTCTCGGCCTTTTGTAGTGACTTTCTCCACATGTCCGCACCGATGGGTAGGCGCTGTAAATTATGCTAGTAACAGGATGTCCGACAGCGAGTAGCAGGACTAGGCCTCTCAGGCCTCATGGTTGAGCATTCCACATGGTAGGCCGCAACCTCTCTCTGTCACACAGAGATGTCTGCCTTGTATCAGGCCCAGGAGGAAGAGAGCGTGTGCAGACTTCTAAGCCCCTTTTATCATCCCTCCCAGCAACCTTCAGGCCACTGCAAGGGACCCTGGGATTTGTAGTCTTATGCTCCATACACACGGTCGGAAATTCCGACCACAAAATCTGTCTGATTTTTTCCGACGGATTTTGTCCGACACTGGTGTTGCATACACACGGTCGGACAAAGTTGTCGGAAAATCCGATCATTCTGAACGTGGTGACGTTCATTGCGTACGACGGAACTACGTAGAGGCTAGTAGCCAATAGCTTTGGTCTTGTAATTTGATCTGAGCATGCGTGGCACTTTGTCCGTCGGAATTCACTACACACGATCGGAAAAAGTCCGATCGGACTTTGTTTGTCGGAAAATTTGAGAGCAGGAGATAAAACTTTGTCCCTCGGAAAATCCGACTGAAAAAATGAGATGGAGCCTACACACGGTCGGAATTTCCGACAACATTGTCAGATAGGACATTTTCCGTCGGAAAATCCGACCGTGTGTACGGGGCATTAGGCTCCATTCACACTAGCGCCTTTTTTGATGCATTTTGCATTTTGCAGAAATGCAGGGAAATTTTTTAACATGGGTTCCTATGGAACATGTTCACATCAATGCATTTTGTGCCTCTGCGTTTTTGGAAAGGGTCAGGGACTTTTTTCATGCAAAATGCAGCGTTTTGCATGCAATAGAAGTCAATGGACCCGCATCCAAAACGCAAGTACCATGTTTTTACTGCGTTTTTACAGCGATTTTGCCGTGTTTTTGCCGCGTTTTTTTTACACTGTATATAGCTAATAAATAAATACAAAAACGCAAATCGCGGCAAAATCGCGGTAAAAACACGTGTCCAAAAACGCAGCAAGCACCCCAAAAAGCACTGCAAAAACGCTCAAAAGCAAAATGCATATATGTGAATCGAGCCTTAGGGTACATGGATGCATAGCAGCAGATTCAAAGAAGACTACACGCCCCATAACTCTCTCCGCTGGCACACAGTTATGAGGTCACTGGCTGCAAAAATAATCATGGGGACAAACAATGTTTAGAACATTGGAAGGTACGAAGCTTTCTGATAACAGTCCATATCGCTACACACTACAGTCCATTTAATATGGTTTCCTATGGATGTAGTTTACATCTGTGCATTGTAAAGTGATTTTAAATGAATAAAACAGTAGCGCTAATAATCACAGTGTCTGTGAATAAACTAAATATTTAACCTGTGTAAACAATACTGAAAAATATGTATAAACAGTGCTAAAAAAAAACAACAACACAATTAATCACCTATATACATAAAGTGAAAAATTAAAGTGAAGTGTGATTATATATTTTTTGCAGGTGTCCAAAAAAGGAAAACAAATCCAAACAAAAGTCCATAAACTGTTACTTGTAGTGATAATGTTTCAAAAAGTGACAAAAAAGTGAATGAAAAATCCTGAAGCAAATAAAGTTTTGAAGTGTCTTTTTTTTTTTTAAATCAAATAGTTTTATTAAGTTTTAAAAACATACAACAAAACAGAAAACACAGACACTCCTGTGCACATAGTTACACAATATGTAAGGTATACAAACAAGTGAAAACAAATGTTGACCAATTTACATTTCTAGTGTTTCCAAGATGTATTTCAGTCTAAGGCACTTGTGGCTGACTATACATTCGGAGTCAAATAGTATGGACATTTAGCTTAGTCATTTGCATTACTATAGATGCTACCAGTCTATCCAGGATATAGCATTGTCTATCAGGTATCATGTCTTTAACGCCCTAGAGCATATCCTATTTGGTCCTTGTATTTATGCCCACGTATGTAATGTTAATTATACACCTTCCCCCCCCCCCCCCCCCAGTCAACCCGTGGCTTGAAGTGTCTTTAAACAAAATTCTTGAAGTGACTTGAAAAAATATAACTTCCACCACACCACCTGTGTTCAGTGCTACCGCACCCTAAGGAAACGCACTCACCAGCAGTGTACGCCTTGCACTCTCATGCTTGGCCAACTCGCTTAATAGCTCCACATGGGTCACAGATGGATCCAGACAGAATGTTAGATAATTGCACTCCACATATAAGGAAAAAAGAGATGCTTCCAATAGTGAAGTAGAGTAAACCATTTATTTCAACAGCATACAAAATTCCTCAACCATTGTACTCACATCCTTCATATAAAAATAAGGCACTTCAGCATAATCTTTTCAACAGGAAACAAGGACCCAGCAGTGGTGACCCGATATATTATGGTCTCGGCGGACCCGGCGTTAATACCAATATGTCTCACCCTCCACGCTGTCTCCTTTCTCTTTCACTTCACACGGCACAGCACACCCAGTAACTGGAACGTTGAATGTTAAATGCTCCTCACAGTTGCCATGTAACCATACCCAGACATGTTTCACCGAAGTGGCTTAATCATTGGGGTTCTTTGAAACATGTCTGGGTATGGTTACATGGCAACTGTGAGGAGCATTTAACATTCAACGTTCCAGTTACTGGGTGTGCTGTGCCATGTGAAATTTTGTTTAAAGACACTTCAAAACTTTATTTGCTTCAGGAATTTTCATTCACTTTTTTGTCACTTTTTGAAACATTATCACTACAAGTAACAGTTTATGGACTTTTGTTTGGATTTGTTTTCCTTTTTTGGACACCTGCAAAAAATATATAATCACACTTCACTTTAATTTTTCACTTTA
This sequence comes from Lithobates sylvaticus, assembly GCA_028564925.1. Lineage (NCBI taxonomy): Eukaryota > Metazoa > Chordata > Amphibia > Anura > Ranidae > Lithobates > Lithobates sylvaticus. The sequence goes on from CM053032.1 coordinate 166,189,701, forward strand.
TGTATATAGGTGATTAATTGTGTTGTTGTTTTTTTTTTTAGCACTGTTTATACATATTTTTCAGTATTGTTTACACAGGTTAAATATTTAGTTTATTCACAGACACTGTGATTATTAGCGCTACTGTTTTATTCATTTAAAATCACTTTACATTATTTATCTATTTAAGTAGCTGCTTAGTTTATTTTTATACACATAGGTGTTTGACTAATTTTTCTTTGTGCGCAGTGGTGGTGTGGAATAGTAGGAGGGCGAGCGATTTTTCATACCAGTTTATTTTGATTTACATCTGTGCATTCTATGGAAAGGGCCAGGGATTTTTTGCAGATTTTTGGTTCAATAGACCTCGATGGATCAAAAATGTGTATTGAAAAATGCAAAATGCACCTGGAATATGCAAACTGCAACCTGCATAGGTGTGAATCAGGCCTTATGCAGGTTGCAGTTTGCATATTGGAGGTGCATTTTGCGTTTTTCAATACAAGCTTTTCATCCATTGAAGTCTATGGAACCAAAAACCAGAAAAAAGTCCCTGGCCCTTTCCATAAAATGCACAGATGTGAACTACATCCATAGAAACCCATGTTAAATGAACTGTAATGTGTTTCAGCAAAACTGAAAATGTGCCAAAAAATGCAGAGGTGTGAACCAGGCCTTAGTTGGCTCTCACCAAGCATTACAGGTCCTTATTTATCTAACAGTCCCGAGCATAATATCAGCACTGTTACTAGTTACTTTAAGGCTCGATTCACATCTATGCATGTTGCTTTTGAGCGTTTCTGCAGTGCTTTTTTGCGATGCTTGCTGCTTTTTTGGACACACACGTGACCCGGCAGACGGCGCTGAAGATTCTCATTGGGGGGAGGGGGGTGCAGATACCTGTCTAAGAGAATGGCGCCGGCTACAGCAGGGAGCCGAGCGATCGATCGGCCTCTGCTGCCGACACCGCTGGACCCTGGAACAGGTAAGTGTCCATTTTTTAAAAGTCAGCAGCTGCAGTATTTGTAGCTTCTGGCTTTTAAATTTTTTTTTTCAGTACAATCCCGCTTTAAGGCTCGATTCACATCTATGCATGTTGCTTTTGAGCGTTTCTGCAGTGCTTTTTTGCGATGCTTGCTGCTTTTTTGGACACGCGTTTTAACAGTGATTTTGCTGCGATTTGCATTTTTTTTACACTGTATATAGCTGGTTGCTAAGGAGGGGGCCGGGAAGCCGGCTGCATCCTTAACAACCTGGGGAGGGGACCCCACACCGTTTTTTTTTTCACAATTTATCTTTAGCAGGCAATTCTATATTTTTGCATTCAGCTGTCAGCGTTTTGCATGCAATAGAATTCAATGGACCCGCATCCAAAACGGGTTTTTACCGCAATTTGTGTTTTTTTTTTTTTATTTATTTTTTTACACTGTATATAGTTGTTTGCTAAGGAGGGAGCCGGGAAGCTAAAAGAAAATTGTGAAAAAAAACAGCGTGGGGTCCCCCACAGGTCCATACCAGGCCCTTGAGTCTAGTATGGATTCGGAGGGGACCCCCACACACCAAAATAAAACAAATCCATACCAGACCCTTATCCGAGCATGCAGCCCGGCAGGTCAGGAAAGGGGGGGACGAGCGAGCGCTCCCCCCCTCCTGAACCATAACAGGCCACATGTCAACCGGAGGCCACGCCCCCTTGTAACGGTCCTATCATGCCTCGGGCAGTGACGTCACAAGGGGGTGTCGCCTCCGCATGATGTAATCCGATTGCCATGCCCCATCGTCATTTAAGAAATGCAGGACATCGTCACTGACAGATCAGTAGGATGCACCTCCGGAGGAGGGACGGCGGCAGGAGCAGTGGCAGAGGAATACGAACACCGGACAAAGAAGACAGAAGAAGAGTGGAAGAAGAAGCAGGGGGAGAAGGAGAAGACCGGAGGATGAAGATGCGGGAAAAGATGGAGGAAGACCGGAGGAAGACCAGAGAAAGAAGAAGATATTTTTAATAAAAGACTTTTCAAACACTGTCTACTGTATTTTTTTAACACTACACTACTTTCTTTTGGTGAATGGGTAGGGGTACAATGTACCCCATACTCATTCACATGGGGGCGGGATCTGGGGGCCCCCTTGTTAAAGGGGGCTTCCAGAATCCGATAAGCCCCCCACCCGCAGACCCTGAAAACCATTGGGCAATGGTTTTCGGAAAGAGGCCCTTGGCCCCATCAACATGGGAGCAAGGTGCTTTGGGGTGGGGGCGCAGAGCCCCCCCTGCCCCAAAGCACCCATCCCATCATGTTGAGGGCATGTGGCCTGGTATGGTTCAGGGGGGGGGGGGGGGGCTCGCTCGTCCCCTCCCTTTCCTGACCTGCTGGGCTGCATGCTCGGATAAGGGTCTGTTATGGATTTTGGGGGGACCCCCACACCATTTTTCTTTAATTTTGGCATGGGGGTCCCCTCCGAATCCATACTAGACATAAGGGCCCGTGCTGTTTCTTCTATCGTTTTTTTTTTAGCCAGGAATTCTTTTTTTTTACATTCAGCGGGAAGTACGCTGACAACTGATGACTCATCGGTTGTTAAGGACGTGGTGGCCAGGTTCCTGGCCCCCTCTTTAGCAACCAGCTATATACAGTGTAAAGAAAAAATGCAAATCGCTGCAAAATTGGGGTAAAATTGCAGTAAAAACGTGTGTCCAAAAACGCAACAAGCACCGCAAAAAGCATTGCAAAAACGCTCAAAAGCAACATGCATAGATGTGCATCGAGCCTAAAGGAAATGTTGACCCTCATTTTCACTATATATTAAATCAGTGGGGTTAATTAAATAATGACAAATAGGCTGTACACTTTGCAAGGGAATTTTCCCTTAGCTTTTTGAAGTGAGAAATTTGACACAAGCCTGATGAAGGGTCCTTCGAGGCTCCGAAATGTTGCTGTTTGCTGTAACTATGTGACCGCTGAATAAAGCTTTGGACTCAATTTTGGAGACCCATGCTGTGCTGGTGACATTTCTCACTCCGATTGTTCACTGTTCCAGCCAGTGGTCACTTCAGCACCCACTTATACATATGTAGCGACCATAACCCCCAGGGGCGGCCTTGATTTTCTGGGCTTACCAATTACCTCCTCCTGGCTTGTCGGTTGTTGTCTAGGGGTTCACAGGGTTAGTACCCAGTGACTTCAGATGCTGACACATAAAAGTCCTTTTCAAGGTTTTTTTTTTTTTGCAGGGGATAACATCCAAAAATAACACAGTCTCTGGTGGGAATAGAGGGCATGGGTGATAAAACTCAGGCACTTTGAACTGCTGACATCCACTGAATGTCTCTAATTAACCCATAGAGTAGCCACTCGCAGCTGGGTGCTTCATTGCCGGATAAACCTCTAGCCAGAGATCTAGCAGCCAACATGTGATCCGGAAACTTTGCAAAGTCTCTGCCACAGACTAAATTGTAACTGAAGATAAGTAGGAACCTTTCTCACAGTACCTGGATCTCTCAACCTTCTTGGCGATACTGTGTAAAGTGTGGATTCTTCAGTGTCCATACAATGCCAGGCTCTTACTGAGCAGCCAGCTTGTTGGCCCTCCTCCGAAGAGTCCTCCCCTGGTCACTTGTACGAGTTGCCGTGTCCCTTCAATACCGAGAGCACACCGGGACGCCTTTGAATCCTTCAGTTACTGGGCCTCAGACTAGCCAGTTCCGAGACTCAGGAACAGACGGATCCCTGCCCCAGGCCATGAGGGCCTCTGAGGCTGGTCAGATTGACCACGCTTGGGGGACGGCAGCCACACTCCTAGGCCCGGGACCCCTCGCGGGGCTGCCCCGGACCGGAATCAAAGCAGCAGCCGAACAACCCTGAACACGTGACTTCAGCATCTTAAATACCCCTTCCGAGACTACGCAGTGGGGCCAGATGCGCCCACTGATTGGCTCTGGGAAAGATTGGTACACGTCCAACCAGGCCTGGTTCTCGTTCTGTCATGGGTGCCTCACTGCACCTATGACCAAGCGGAACCTTAGTACAGCCCAGCCAGACTGATGCCAAAGTAAATCCTGTACAATTAACCCCCAGAACTCCATTACAGTTCTGAGAAAAACTAAACTTGTACTGATAGCACACACTTATAAAGGAACAGCCACTTCTAAAGGAACATGTGTATTGGGAATAGTGCATTGAAATCCTTAGCTTTTTGAAGGTGCTAAAAACTCACATTGCAAAAAATACGCAATCATGTGCAAAAAAAATAAAAAATAATTTATTTTTGCTTGCAAATAGTGATGGAAATCAGCTAAGCTTAACTTCATTCACTAAGCTAAGAGAAAATGTACTTGAAAAGTGCAAACTCCCTTGCAAAGTAAACCTAAGCCTTTGTTAAATCAATTTTTCAAACCAATACCAGTGGCTCCCCGGACCATTTGGCTGGCAAAAGACCAGAGTACTTTTTGCGATTCGGCACTGCATTGCTTTAACTGACAATTGCAAGGTCGTGAGACGTGGCTCACAAACAAAATTGACGTCCTTTTTTCCCCACAAATAGAGCTTTCTTTTGGTGGTATTTGATCACCTCTTTTTACATGTTTCATCATATAGACTTCCTCATGGGGTTCGAACCCCATGAGGAAGTCTATACGACGAAACATGTCGGGGCTGAGGCTACAGGACAATTATCTGTACTAACGTGAGACGCTGCTCTATTCAGAAGCTACACTGCTGCCAGAAGCGGATACCTAGAAGTCGGTGAGAGATTTCGGTTGTGCGCACACTTCTGGTCCGCCGTGGCCGCAGTACACCACTGTATCATTACAGTTTGTTTGCTGTGCTTTTTTTTGGAGGCTTGGTTTTACTTTTTGAAATGTGAGTTTTACTATTGGAGGTGTTTGTGTGATTTATTAAACTGGTTATACTTTTTTACACTATGTGGTGCACCTATTTATTTTTTTACATATGGAGTCACATTGAGATACAACAAGCTAATCCAGTGGATGGTCACTATTAACCCCTGGAGTGGGTAAAATACGCTGCAGCCAAACACGAAAGTGGGAGGCATTGTGAGCTGGTGAGTGTGCTCTTCAGAGGGAGTGGTGTCACAAACACGTGGTGTGGTGGCTGATTCAAGATTCTGTGAAGATCCTAAATTGAAGATTTTATCTTGAAGATAAATTTGAAATCACCTAATTTAACCACTTCAGCCCCGGACCAATTGGCAGCCAAAGGACCAGGCCCCTTTTTGCGATTTGGCACTGTGTCGCTTTAACTGACAATTGCGCGGTTGTGCGACGTGGCTCCCAAACAAAATTGGCATCCTTTTTTTTCCCACAAATAGAGCTTTCTTTTGGTGGTATTTGATCGCCCCTGCGGTTTTTATTTTTTTGCGCTATAAACAAAAATAGAGCGACAATTTTGAAAACAATGAAATATTTGCTATAATAAATATCCCCAAAAAATATATAAAAAAACATTTTTTTTTTCCTCAGTTTAGGCCGATACGTATTCTTCTACATATTTTTGGTAAAAAAAAATCGCAATTAGCGATTATTGATTGGTTTGCGCAAAAGTTATAGCGTTTACAAAATAGGGGATAGTTTTATAGCATTTTTATTAATATTTTTTTTTTACTAGTAATGGTGGCGATCAGCGATTTTTATTGTGACTGCGACATTATGGCAGACAAAATCGGACATTTTTGACACATTTTTGGGACCATTGTCATTTATACAGCAATCAATGCTATTTAAATGCATTGATTCCTGTATAAATGACAGTTGTAGTGAAAGAGTTTAACCACTAGGGGGAGGGGAGGGGTTATGGGCTGTGACGTGTGTTGTGTTTTTTACATTAGGGGGCGAGGCTGACATCTGACGTCATTGATTGGCTTTCCCGATGACCGGGAACAGCCAATCAATGACAGGCAGAGTAGGAAGCGCGGGGAGAGGTTTGTTTACACATACCTCTCCCCGTTCTTCAGCTCCGTGACCCGATCGCGGGACACCAGCGGCGATCGGGTTCGCTGGTCCCGCGGCCGTGGTCACGGAGCTCCCGACCAGGTCGCGCACACGACCCACGGGCAGGCATTTAAAGGATCACGTACAGGTACGTGATTTTGCCTGCCCGTGCCATTCTGCTGACGTATATATGCAGTGGGTGGTCGGGAAGCGGTTAATTGACATTTTGGACTATATATATATATATATATATATATATATATATATATATTATTTTTTTTTTTTTTTCAGTTGTCACTGGGTGACCTATACACATTGTTTCTATTAAATAATTTTATTAAGTTATTTATATAGCACTTTTTTGTACTTTGAAATTTGTATAATTTTTACACTAACGCTACTAGTTTTTCCTATTAATAGTTTATTTATTTTTAGGTTGAATTGCAGGCTTTACATTAATATAGTGTATCTGCTAGGGTTGCACCCATACCGTTTTTTTTAACAGTGAGTGCAAGTTCTGATACTTTCGGTCAAGTACGGTCAAGTACCGAGTACCAATACCTTTGTGGTGCGATTTCAGCCCATACAAAATATCGCACCGCATTTGTGTTCCAATCACGTGTGATTCTTTGCATGGGCTCAAATCGCACTGCAAAAGTATTGGTTTTAGGCATTGGAGCATTTGCACGAGTGAGTACTCATGTAAATGCTTGATATCAAGTGCTTGGTGCAACCTTACTATCTGCTCTTTCTTTTTAGCTTTACAGTATGCAAGATCTTATTTTTTCACATCTTACCTATTTACCGCCCCCTCCTTCCCTCCCTTCCACATCTAGGTTAAATCTTTAACCTTTTATTTTCATCAAGAGTTTTTTCTTTTTCCTTCAAGCTTACCCTCATTAGCCTCATTCGAAAAAAAAAAGCCTTCCCCTGATCCTTCTTCTCTATATAGCTACCATCCATCTCAAGCTTTTGTCTTTGACTTTCTTGAGAGTCTGGTGTATAACACTCTAATCAGCGATATCACTGACAACTGTCTGATAGCTCTCTTTATTCTCTTGATTCCATTCCCTCCATTCCACAGGAATAGCTGTAACTAGGTGACATTCTGACTGCTAAATCTAAGGTAACTCTTGGTAAGGCAATCAACAAGTTTGATTTTTTGTACCAGTAATGTAACATGCACTTCTTCTAGGTAACACTGGTGAATACTTTTCTGCAATACTTCTGTGATGTCCTCTTTATGACTAAACTGTCCCTTACTTTCCACTAAGGAGAGAATAGATGAGTGGTTTCAATTTTTTAATGGGAATGTCCCTTACCTTTACTAGCACCCGACACATAATTAGTGAATTTAACAAAGGAGTTGAGAATCTTCATACCTTAAATTTTCTAAATAATCACGTCAATTATCCAATCATGTGCAGGTGAAATATGTAAAAGAAAGTTTCTTTTTTGACATGATTGGATAATTGAAGTGATTATTTAGGAAATGTAGTGGAGATCCTCACCTCAACTACTTTAGTATAGCAGCCTCAAAACCTTTATTGGTTTGTTAGCATGGGAGAACTGCATGCTGATAGATTTGTATTTGGATTAGCGCCACCTTATGGCTGAAGGCCAAACTGTTTCACTATGCACCACGCACAGAAGGACCCCGTCTTATCACCCGCCATTGACAACTATCCCTGCATTGACTACGGAGACATTTCAAGGAAAATAGTGCTGTGTGAGCATTGAATGTCCTTAAAGTGGACCTTCAGTAATATTTTCAACTTTACATCTATGAAATCTTCTGCCCTTGTTGTTTTAACTTTGTATAGTAAAACATTTGTTTTCTGCCAGTAAGTACCTTATATAGCCCACTTTCTGTTTCTTGCCTGGTAAAAAGCCTAGGCTTATGACATCATGCACAGCTTTCTCTCTCACTCTCGTGAGAGTTTGCCAGGAAGGGAGGGGGGTGAGACATAATAGGGCCAATGAGAGCTGCAGAGCTGGAGGTGTGCTTCTGTGTGTTTGTGTAAATCCAGGAAGTGAACAGGCAGCAGCTTCAGCTGCCCACAGGTAAAATGGATGCAGCCAGACTCAGTATAGACTGCAGCATATTTGGCAAGTACAGAATCAAAGTATGTATAAAATAATAGGCAAAGTGGTTGGAGGGAAGCTTTAGAATGGCCTCTTTAACCAGCTCTTCACAGCACTATACGTTGTACACTTTGCCATGTTCAGCCTGAAGGCAAGGAGTGGAGCCACCACTACCAAGAAAAGTATGGGTTCACAAAAAAATATAAACATACATACTCACCTAGATGGCTGCAGCTGTCTCCTGTCAGATTTACAGTGAGAATTGAATGATCAAAGACCACTGTTTGCTCAGTTCTTGGGTCTGCTCTAAGCACAGTGTGGTGACTGTCCCTCCATCGCTCATTGGAGGGCTGGACTGTGTCAACATTATTGTAGAACTAAGTGCACTCCTGGGCAGGGTCACTGATAGAAATCATGGGGCCCAGTACAGCCTACCTGACGGGGCCCCCTTCAGCCCCACCCTCAACCCCACCCCTGGCCTCACCCCAAACCAATGCCCGGGGCAATGCTAGGCCTACAAAAGATCTGGGGCTAGAGCCCATAGCAACAAACTAAAGAAAGTCATACGCTTGGGTGGGCATACACATGTATATAATATACATGTGTGTGTGTGTGTTTTTATATATATATTAGAGCTGCACGATTAATCGTTAAAAAATCGCAATCTCGATTCACCCCCCCTGACGATCTCTCCTGCTGAGAGTAGGCGATTTTTTCATATATATATATATATATAAAGAAAAAACAATAATAAAAAAAAAAATTTCTTCATATAAACAAGTGGAGAGATTATCTGCTTAGAGTCCATTCACAAAGGGGCAATTTTGAATCCGACTTGAAGTCACCCCAAGTCGCGCAACAAAATCAATCAATGTAAGGGAATGAGAGCCGTCCCTGTCTGCACACTACTGAAGTCGCTCTGACTTCAGAAAAGGTTCCTGTACTACTTCAATCCGACTTTTAGGCGACTTGTACCCATTGATTTCAATGGAAGTTGACTCCAAGTCGGATCTCCTGTCTTAACTGAAGCAACTTTCCAACTTGAAACATTGTAACTAAGCTTACTTCTTAGTGCCGGTTCACACTGGGGCAACGCGACTTACAGCGCGACTTAGCAAGGCAACTTGGAAGCAACTTCAACGTGACTTTGAGTTATTTACAACACAACTTCAAGTTGCCCCCAGGCCAGGCGACTTTGGCTGTGGCCAATCACAGAATAATCAGCTCTCTGGGAGGGTGGGGTTTGCCTGAGTAAAAAATTTATTTTCCTGTAAAGTCGCTTCAATATAGATGGAGATCCGACTTGGAGGCGACTTCCATTGAATTCTATGGGTACAAGTCACCTAGAAGTCGCCTTGAAGTAGTACAGGAACCTTTTCTGAAGTCGGAGCAACTTCAGTAGTATACATTAAGATGGCTCTCATTGATTATAATGTAATTCCTAATGTCAAGCGACTTGGAACGACTTGAGGTCTGACAAGTCGGATCCCAAGTTGCGGTAGTGTGAACCGAGCCTTAGATCAAAGGTATAGAACTTCTTGTGTAAACACATAATCTGGGCAGTCTGCCAAGCATGTAAATGCAGGAAGTTTAACCACTTAAAGTCTAAATCTTTTTCTGACACTTCTTTCTAAAGTTAAAATCAATATGTTTTGCTAGAAAATTACTTGGAACCCCCAAATACATACATACATATATATATATATATATATATATATATATATATATATATATATATATATATATATGCAAACATTTTAGCAGAGACCCTAGGGAATAAAATGGCAATTGCTGCAATATTTTATGTCAAACTCTATTTGCCCAGCGGTCTTTTTTGTTTTAATGTGAAAGATGATGTTACGCCGCGAGAATCGTGAGAGAATCGTGATCTATCTTCTAAGCAAAAAAATTGGGATTCTCATTTTAGCCAGAATCGTGCACCTCTAATATATATATATATATATATATATATATATATAATATTAGTACTGATCCCCCTTACATCAGGGTCCCCAGAGAGCCTCCTTCTTACATCAGGGTCCCCAGAGAGCTGCCTCCTTATATCAGGGTCCCCAGAGAGCCCCTTCCTAACATCAGGGTCCCCAGAGAGCCTCCTCCTTACATCAGGGTCCCCAGAGAGTCCCCCCTTACATCAGGGTCCTAAGAGAGCCCCCCCTTACATCAGGGTCCTAAGAGAGCCCCCCCTTACATCAGGGTCCTAATAGAGCCTCCCCATATATCAGGGTCCCCAGAGAACCTGGTGGACTGTGTGGGGTCTCTGGTGGTGGCTATGTGGTCCAGAGAGCCTCCTTCTTACAGCAGGGTCCCCAGAGAACCTCCTCCTTACATCAGGGTCCCCAGAGATCCCCCCTAACATCAGGGTCCCCAGAGAGCCCCCCCTTACATCAGGGTCCTAAGAGAGCCTCCCCATACATCAGGGTCCCCAGACAGCCCCCCTTACATCAGGGTCCTAAGAGAGCCCCCCCCTACATCAGGGTCCTAAGAGAGCCCCCCTACATCAGGGTCTTAAGAGAGCCCCCCCACATCAGGGTTATAAGAGAGCCTCCCTATACATCAGGGTCCCCAGAGAGCCTGGTGGACTGTGTGGTTCTCTGGTGGTGGCTATGTGGTCCAAGCATAAATGAACTCTGGGCCCTGAGATCTAAGGGGTTACATTCTTAGATCCCAGGAGTTAATGCTTGGACTTGTAGCCCTTCACTAGTTGGGGGGATGTCATGTCCTCTGAGGGGGTTCATCCTGGGACCTAGCTGTAGTCACTTTTTAGGGGGTCACATCCAAAACCGAAGGACTATAAGTCCCAGCATGAACCCCTGAGATCTAAGAATGTAACCCCTTAGATCTCATTGGTTCATGTCTGGGACCTGTAGTCCTTCACTAGTTAAGGGGAGCAGGGGGGGTGCGACATCCTCATCTCTGAGCGGCTCATGCTGGGACCTGTAGTCCTTCATTTTTGGAGGGTTTACATCTCCCAAAAGTAAAGGACTACAGGTCCTAGCATGAACCCCTCCTGTTTGTATGGGACTCTGGCTCTGCAGACTGCACATAATGACACTGACACACACTGTTGAAACTGGCCTGCACCGGCTCCCCTTACAGGCTTCACACAGTTCCAGTTCTGCAGCGGAGCCCCGGAGCAGATCATAGAGGAGGTGGGTGCGATGGACCGCAGAGAGCACTTGGCGTGGAGGAGGAGGAAGAAGTAAAATCCTCCCGTGCTTTGAACATTGGGGCCGCTGTTCTGTTGGAGAATTTCACAGCGCCTCAGGCTCCCTCTACAGGGCTGGGAGTCGTGGTCGTGATATTGCTAGACTGGTGGCTAGACGCTAGGCTGCTTCAGCAATAAGTGATCAGTAAGAACCTCAGTCAGCAGTGGAGGTGGGGCCAGAGATGGAGCCAGCTGCTCTAATTCTGGTATATCTACACCTCTGATCGATGGCCCAGTCGCACCTCTAGTGTCCCTTCTGTGGGCGGGCGAGCACATGGTGCTGCCTCCTGTAGAATGCAGCCGGAGGCAAATGCGGCAGATACGCCCCTACGTTAATATGGCACTGCTGCTACTGGTAAGAGACTCGGGGCTATGGGCCCCAGATTCGGGGGTATATCCCCAGTAGCCACCCCCTAGCAATGCCACTGCCTTTATGTAACATGTGCTTTTACTAACAGATCAGGCATATTTTTTCTCCTTGCTTTGCAGTGAGATGAAATAGCCAGATCGCTGATCTGTGTACAGAGCATGCAGCAAAGTCAGTATAACTGGCAGAAGATGCAGATAGGTGGGCTCACAATATGCCTGGCTCATTTACGTTTGGAAAATTGCTCCTGTCATCAGAACTTTATCACATAGGTATTTTGTTACCTGACAGGGTCTCTTAAAGAAATTCAGGAATAACAAAAATATATAATCAACCCTTGCTGACCATTGCTTTTGAAAATGCTAGTTGCTTAATAGGCACAT